>ML682046.1:3693997-3715832 GCA_007922195.1 Podocnemis expansa
TGTGTGTGTGTGTGTGTGTGTGTGTGTGTGTGTGTGTGTGTGTGTGTGTGTGTGTGTGTGTGTGTGTGTGGATGGTGCCTGGCTCAGTAGGGGTGCCCGGGGAAAGAAACTGCACAGGAGATGGCTCTTGCACCAATGCTGGTGGGCTTGTGAAAAAAAAGGTGAGGGGCCAAAACTGACGCCCTGTGGAGCAGACGGGAGCTACTGGGCTCATGCAGGTGGGAGCTAAGACTCAGGAGGGCACATTTAAATTGGCATTTCAGCTGGAGGCTGAGCAACAAATGTGGGGCCACATTCCCTTGCCAGGAGGTGTGCTTTGCTGTCTGGAAGCCACTGGCATTGTCCCACGGCCTTTGTGTGGGGGGCTCGTGGCAAATTTCCAAGGCTGTGCCCTGGGGCAGAGTGATGGAGGAGGGCAAGTTGGTTCTTCCCCTGGGCACCCAGTATGCGTTTTGCCCAGGAGCCCATGGCTGGGGCGATGGAGTGGAGAAGGCCTATAAGAGTTTCCAGTGTGTTTAAGTCTCCCCCACACCCAGCAAAAAGGTCCACGCTATTGCCAGGTCAGCAACAGCCAGCTTCTCCGCCAAAGAGGTGCCCATGGCACGAGCCGGTGCCTAGTCCGAAAGTGCTCAGGAGGTGACCATATAGGACAGGCTCCTGCCTTGCTCCCTCTGGGCACATCTGCATTGCCCTGCAATTTCAAAAAAACTTTTTTCGAGATAATTATTTCAAAATGCTTATCTCAAAACAATTTTTTCGAAATTGCAGGGCAATGTAGACATAGCTTCTCTGCCATCTGGACTCTAAAGCACATCTGGCCTTGCTCGCTAGTGCTGTGGCCATTGGGCCAGGTTTGCTGGGTGATGCCACTGACAGCTGCAGCTTTGGCTAAGCTGGGGGCTGGTTGATTTTTGCTGTGAGTCATTCAAGCCTTCACCGCAGCGCCAAGCTGCGGTCGGGTCATGCCAGGCCCCTGCCCCTTTGTTCAACACATCACCGGACTAGAGTTGCCTTTTCCTTTGGGGGTCTGGTGTTGTCCTGCCTTGTTGTAGCTCAGGTGACTGAGTAATTGATGGACATCGAAACTTAGCAAGCTGAAAGTGTCTGGCCAATGGTGCTGAGAACAGAACCAGAAAAGGAGCTACGGGCACCTCGGGAAGGACAGATTCCCAGTGGCGTCATAGACCACTGCCGCCGTCCATCTGTACTGCTGGGGCACGTGCCAGCTGCGCAGTCTCATGCCCAACCCAGGGATGGGAGGATTTTTAAAAATGATGCCGAGGATCATTTACATGCAGAGTAAAAGGGGCACAGGGGCCAAGCCAAACCTTCTGTTCCTGGATCCTGACTGTGGCCATGGCCAGGTGATTCAAGAAGAAATGTAAGTATGGGGGGAGCGGTAGATACACTGGGGGTAGGGATTGGAAACAGCATGACTGAGACAAATTGGAGGATTAGCCCAAAAGAAATCTGTGGAGGTTTAGCAAGGACAAGTGCAAAGTCCTGCACTTAGGACAGAAGAATCCCAGGCACTGCTACAGGCCGGGGACTAACTAGCCGGGCAGCAGGGCTGCAGAAAAAGACCTGGGGTTACAATGGACAAGAAGCTGCACATGAATCACCAGTGTGTCCGTATTGCCAAGAAGGCTAATGGTGTATTGGGCTACGCTAGTAGGAGCATTGCCAGCAGATAAAAGAATGAGATTCCTCCCCTCTATTTGGCCCTGGTGAGGCCACACGTGGAGTCCTGTGTCCATTTTTGGTTCCTCCACTACAGGAAGGATGTGGACAAATTGGAGAGCGTCCAACACAGGCCAGTGAAAAGTGGGTTGCGGTACACGACTTACAAGGAGAGGCCAAGATAACCAAGGAGGTCTGTCTCCCAGGCCCCGGGGCATGGCTAGGCCTGTGTAGATTCCTTGCGCCTTGGCTCCCCGTTCCCTGACCATGGACGTTCTCGGTAGCAGAGGAAAGGGCTCAGCTCTCCCCCTCCTTTAACTGTAATTCTTGGTACAGGGCAAGCTGCACCCTACAGCTTGGAAGTGAGACGCCCTATAGGTAAGGAGTGAGATATGTACTACAGCAGGGGTTTCAAACACGCGGCCCGTGGGCCACATGCGGCCCCTAAAGCTATTTCTTGTGGCCCACAACACCACTATCATTACCGATATTTGCAATATCATTGTAGGAAAAGGTTTCAGTGGTGCAATCCTCACGCTAACATACTAGTCCTCATGCGGCCCTTGTGGTGATTTGAGTTTGAGACCCCCTGCCCTACAGGCAGTGGGGTGGGCTAGCACCAAAGGTGTATATCCTGTGCTGTGTCAGCTAGCACCTAGCCCCCACGCACACACACGCAGGCAGCACCACCAGCTTTGGGTGCACGGCGGGTCCACTGAATCCGGCACCAGGGGCCTCGCCTGTAGGGAAAAGGCAGCTGGAAGTGTTGGACCTCCGTTTCGCCGGACACATTCGAGGTGGCCAGGGATCCGATGGTCATGACAGCACAGCAGCCCCTTGCTAAAATGACAAGAGCACCAACATCATGACCTCAGAAGGCTTGCTTGCAACTGGAGGATCTAATTTACCTACATTTCGGTAAGGCCTTCGATACAGCTCCACATGGGGAATTATTAGTTAAACTGGAAAAGTCGGGGACGGCTAGGGAACTGGTTAGAGGGGCGACTATGACAGGTCATCCTGGAAGGTGACCTGTCATACAGGAGGGAGGTTACTAGTGGAGTCCCTCAGGGATCAGTCACGTCTCTTCTACTAGGCGCAGGATAAAGGGTCTGTAGCGCAGCCCAGGCTGCAGCCTGGGAGGCTGACAGTAGCCAGAGCAATGAATGCAGAAAATCCCAGCTGTGATGTGGGACAGAAACATGAAGCCAGGCAGGCTCTGGAGAAATGCGCCACGGTCATTGAGAGGAATTGGCGGTGGGGCTTGTTAGCTCAGAAGAGACATTGCTCCCCATCCCTCTTCCCTGCTCAGGGAGGAACAGGGACTTATCAGCCCTCACATAGGATCATGTTTCATCGTTAATGCTCCATTACTCGACAACAGGCCTCCATCATTTATTAATGTGTCATTAGTGTGGAAAACATCTGGTAATTAATTATGCGCTAATTATGGATTCACAGCCCTAAAAGCCAGGGTGATTTACAATGTCAGGCGGGACATGGCAGGGAAAACGCGGCTCCTAATGGGAAAGCAATTAGACAAGCAGCTGTCGCTCTGGTCCAGCCAGGCAGACGGCTCTAGCTCCGGTCTGGCCAGAAGTTTTGGGCCGGAGTGGCCAGGCTGGAGAGAACCATGCGGAGCCGTTGGCTAGAAGACTCATTCTGCCGTTTAAACAAAGAAACAAAGACTGGACCAATGCAGGTACCTATCTCTCCAGGGCACCAGATACCAAGCTGAGGGAAGCTAGGAAGAGAGCATTTTCCCTTCATTCTCGGGTGCCTCCCTGCAGCACTGAATTTTGTATCGTTGTGGATGTGGTGTTTGGGAAGCAGTTTGCTTGATGCATGTCTGTCATGGGGCTTTCACTCCTGATGTTCCCCCCTGGTGTCAAGAGTAGCCTATGCTCACACACGTCCCATTGGTGGCCTGATATAGAAATGCAGTTGCAATCCCTGCCTCAGTTTCCCCTTAGGGGCTATCAATAAGTTCAAGGAAGCTGGCAAATAGTGAGCAATGCCTTTTCAAGAGTTTAGTTAATTTGACAGAAGACCAACCGTTTGCAAAGCAGGCCTTAAAGTCAGTGTCTTAGCTGGATGGGGACTGAATTAATCTTCGTCTGGCAGCATCCTCCTGTCCTTCAGTTTTCTCTCTCCTCTGCCGGGCTTCTTGCCTCAAGCCATCACCTATGAAGGGTTCCCTTGCTGGAGTCGGAGCCACTGCAGCTCTTCCGGGGCGCAGCGTGTCAGCCCTCTGAGTCCCGGATGGGCAGCTGATGGCTGGAAAAATGATTTTGCCAGGACCGGGTCTCCCTAGGGGCTTAGCCATCATAGCCTTCCCCTTTCAGAAACCTCCAGCACTTTTTCTAGGTTCCCATTCCCTATGAGTGATCTGGCTGGCTCCCGAAAAAGTCCCTGTATCCTGGGGCTTCCTCCATCATCTGGGCCACCAATCTGAAACCTTATACACCTGGCCCCAGGGGCTTCTTAATGAATTAACCATTGGTCAGCTGCTAGGAGTTAACTGCTGACAGGTGAGTGTGGGTTGGCACACTGTCCCTAACAGATCCTGCCCCTGGCAGGCTGGGTGCTGACTCCTTCGAGGGCTAAATCCCACTGCAGAGCACTGGCAGCCAGCCCCTAGGAGGAGCAGCCTAGGAAGCAGGCACATCAAAACCCAAATGCCAAGCACCCTGGCACCTTATGCACAGCTGTGCATGAATGTTTGCAGGTGCTGAGCCTCGTGTGGGAGCAGAGCTGGAAATCTGGCCATGGATCGGAGTGAAGCTGCCCAGGAAGGGAGAGGGAATGCCAGAGTTCAGAGATCTGTGCAATGTATAATGGGAAATCCAGTAGCTCAGCATTACAGAATGAGCCCCCAGGTCTTCCTTTCAGAGCTGTGCTGGTAAATCCCACCCCAGGAGAAGCTTTGGGCAAAGGATGCAACCGGCCCTGAGGCTCAGTAACAGGAAATGTTTCATAGCATCAAGATCTAATAGACCAGAGGTCAGCAACCCTGGTACATGTGCCGGCAGTGGCATGAAAGCCGATTTGGAGTGGCATGCAGCGCCCTCTGCCGAAAATGTTGTTTCTGTTCTAGAAAAGCAGGCAATGGTGCCCGATGCACCCCAGGAGTCCCCAGGCATGCCACAGAAAGAAACTGCCCAGACCTGCAGCAGCTTCTTTCTGTGTCATGCCAGGGGGCCCCTGCTCCAGGAACACCACAGAGAGGTGATGCTCTGGGTGGCTTCTTTCCAGAGCGAGGTTGGTGACCCATCCCCGGGCATGCTGCAGAGAGGAGCACCTCCAGGCGGCTTCTTTCCAGGGTGTGCCTGGTATCTCCCCTGTGTCCCCACTCCAGCCATGGAAGCCGCCAAATTTTCAGGTGGAGGCAGCTTTTTTCTGTGACTCAGGCCACTGGCAGTGGCTGAAGATTGAGGAGGAGGAGCTGACACAGAGTTTGGCAAACGTTGCTGACACCTGCCATAGGATGTGAAATCCCTCTCCCCCCCAAGGCAGGGCTGAATTAATTCAGGGGCTATAGGAGCTGAAGCCCTGAGCTATAGGGGATGAAGCCCCAGACTCTGGCCCCCAAGGCTCCTATCTGATCCTCCCCGCCCACCCCTGGTGGAGTTTTGGGGAGCGTGGGGAGGGGCCCCTGCCCTGCCTGTGCTGGGGGGGGGCAGGGTCCCCCAGCCAGAGCCCGGCTCTGTGCTCCTGCCCCACCCCTGGGATGGTCGGTCTGCCCCGGGGCAGGGTAAACTGGAACCTATTCACCCAGGGGGCTGGGCCGGCTGGTGCATGGCGTGGCCTTCCAGGGGGCTGCAGTGGATGCTGCACCATGCACCAACTGGCCCCAGCCATGGGCGCAGACCAGCCAAAGCAGGGACAGGATGGGAGTGCCCTCTGGCCCCCATGCCCTCCCCTCCAGCGACAGCCTGCCCGCAGGCCAGCGTGCTGGGGGGCAGGGGACCCTGCAGCACGGGGGTGGGACCCAAGGCCAGGGTGCCCCGCACTGGCGGGCAGCCCAGAGCCCCCACTCCAGTTAATCCAGGCCTGCCCCAAAGAAGAGGTGGGGATGAGACTGGTTGGCAGGGGTAGCCCTGAAGGGATGGTCCATGCCCCGAGCAAGCCTCGATGCTAGGTTTCCATTCGGAGTGACCATGCATCACCACGGCTCTCCTCCCATGCCAGCCCATAGGCTTCAGGTGCAAGTTTGCAATGCGCCAAGATCCACTGCATGGTGGGAGTCACGGGCCAGAAAGATCCTCAATGGCTGCAACTGCAAATGCCACAGGCAATGGATAAACTGGAGAAATGGCTTGGATTGCTCAGCTAGGATCTGGCAGGGACCAGTGAAAGGTTGGTTGTTACACATTGGAAGAAATATGGAAAATCCCAGGGTGCTGGCTCCTAGTATTTGTAGCCAAGCAGGTGGTCTGGGGCTGGGCTTAGATTGGAGGAGAAATGCTGTTACCCCAAATTTTAGGGGGTCCAGGACGGATCTTGGCGCCGAAAGGAGTCACTGACCAGCTTCAAAGTTTGAAGAAATCCTTTATTGCTTCACCAGCTTCCAACAACAAGAGATCAATGAGTCCTCTCTGTAGAATCCACTCCAACCACCACACCCTTACCCCAACAACAGGGGGTTTTATACATCTCTATGCTTAACCCCATTGGTGGGTTTTCAAGACCCTCATTTGAATACAGACAGTGATAGGTCCTTACACAGGGGGTACAGAAGTCCCATTGGTTCCCCTTACAAACCCTATTTTACATGCTTAACAAGTATGTTATGTAACATTCTTAATGTATCAACTTAGGAACAAACAAGTACCACCACCTGTCACTCTTAGGGATTCTAGAACTTTCCCTAAGTGTGGGGAATTTTCCATGAGTCATCATGGAGTTTCTAATGTTTAACTTAGGCTTCTGCCTTCAATGCCACAGGAGTTGGCAGGAGGCCTTTAGGTAAAGAAAGCCACTGGAAGCACCATGTTGTACTTCTCTTATGCAAAACCAGTGATGAAATCTGCCTGCTTTGCTGGGCTCTCTTGATTGATTGTTCAGCGCCTCAGGTGCAGCCCCAGGTACCGTGGTCCAATGGAGACAAAGGGAACAGAAATGAAGAGATCTGGGGAAAGGATGGAACAGCGAAGGGCACTGGGCCTTGATCTTTCTGAAGGAAAGGCAGTTGGGGGAATCATGAAATTGCAAAGGAGAGCAGCCAAAGACAGAGCTAAGAGGTGAGGGGTAGAGGAGTTGAAAGATTCGATAAGGTTTTGTAATGTTAAAGACTTGTTGGCAGCTGACAGCCAGGCTAATCTCAGTCAATGGAGGCATTCATGATGAGGGCAGATAATCCAAAAGCTGGGACATTTTGTGCAGTGCAGCCTGCTTTGCAGTCCAGATTAGCCATGAGCATTTTGCTCTTCCCTTAGAAAGATGTGTTTGCTCAACACACGTGGCAAGATGTGTGCCTTCCTCCAAGTCAGGAAACCTCTCAGCTTTTCCGCTGTCCAGGACACCAACCTGCCTCTCGGTGAGACAGATGGGGATGGGGAGAAATAGGTTTAGAACCAAGGCTGAGTGGAAAGAGCCAAACCATTGCCCCAAGTTCAAGTCTGCTCGGTGAGTGTTTGTAAACGTTTGCTTCTCTGCAGCTTGTCAGTGCATATCCCTATGTCCTTGCTGGGAAAGACCCTTCCCATGGGAATGCTAGGCAGGCAACTCCAAGAAAAAGACTGGCTCCCACAGCAAGCAGACAGGGTGATGTGCCACACACAGGAGGGATCTGGGAGCATTTAGTCTCATTCAGGTGCTTTTATTTAACAGTTACATGAATAATGCAATGGATTGACATGGATCCCAGGCCCAGCCTGGCAAACCCCGAAAACTCTACCTCTCTCCATGCATCTCTCTACCCTGCTTCCTCCGAGAGGTCCCCTGGGCTCGTCAGAGCCACCAGGGGCATTCCTGGGTTTGTGTGGCTCTGAACCTCCAGTGCCTGCTGAGTGTCACTGGCCAGCAACAGGAATCTGGGTCTTCGGGGCTGGCTGGAACGTTGTGGCATTGGCGGAGCTGGTTGTTGGATATTTGCACCATCATGGCTGCTGTCAAAAATAAACAGGAACTGATCATGGTGATATGGAACTAAGTTACTGACCTTGAGACACGCCCTGGGTCCCTCCCATGCTGACCAGCAATTGTAGGTTGCTTGGCACGAGTCTCTCCTGGGGCATCTCACCCTACTCCTAACAAGTAGGAGTTATGAGGATGATAACTAGCATTTCTGTAGGTACCTTCTGGCTACACGTCTTGCAGCTCACCATGCGTGAGCCTTATCACAGCACCAGGATGTAGACCAGCCAAGTGCAGTCAGCCCCATGTCACAGGTGGAGACCTAGAAGGACATGGAGCTCAGTGCTGCTCTCTTTGAAGGCAATAGCAAAAAGTCTCCCAAGCATAACCAAGCCCAGGTATTTCTGCGGGCCTGGCCAAGGTCTTACTGGGGACCAAGGGCTCAGCCAGGCAGGTGACTTGCTTCCGGTAAGAAGAGCCAGCAGTGGGAAGTCCAAAGAGAAATAAGACACGATGGCTTAACCATGACAACAAACTCTGAGCGAAAAAGTGGATTCTGCCTCATCCACTTGGCACCACAAGGGCTCAGAGCAGGTGGAAATCCCTGACCTGTGATATAAGGAGGTCAAGGCTAGATGATCAAATGGTCTCTTCTAGTCTTAACCACCATGAAGTGATGAACCCAGACCTCCTGGCACCCAACCCTGTATGTTACCCACTGATTCATGCTTCCACCTTGTTCTACAAGGGCACAAGTGCCTTGCAGCCAACCAGCTCACCACGCAAGGTGTATGGCACATGCACAATAAACCCAGGAGACCGGTGACCCATTCCCACCATGGGGAGGCAACCAGCTACGACATGGAGTCTCTCACTCCTTGAATTCAGTCTCTAAGAAGAGCTGCCTTTCTCCCTCCACCCCACTGCGAGTCCAAGGTCCAGTGGAGAATGTGGACGGCTGACGCCCGAAGACTGAGCATCTGAACCACGTTCAGCATCACTTGCCTGCTGGATATTGAGCAGGGGGTGGGGTTTTTAGTCCTTTTTAAGAAAATGCTGAACATTAATTTGGCTTCCACCCCTCTGTTTATCTCCTCACCTCTGTGACTGATTATTTTATTTATAATCCAGTTCTGCTGTCTGGGAGGCTCATATGGGCCGCGTGATTGATGACCAGGAGACAGCCGGGGAGGGGGGTCAGTAATGCAGCTGCGTGGGCCCAGAAGGAGAATAATTGTTGCTCTGGTAGTGGCTTAGGCATGAAATGAAATCGTCTCCAGGAAGCCTGGGCTTCTTTTGGTGTTTGCTTGTTTACATGGCTCCCAAGGAAGGTTAAGTGCTGTGCTAATTGCTGTGAGAACGCGGAGGGCTAATTAAAGAGCGAGCAGGAAGGTAACAAGCCTCATTCTGTTAGCAAAAGAAACATACAGGGAAACAGGCAAAAAGGTCTTAATGGTGTTCGTGCTGCTCTCCAAAATCTACCAAGAGCTGAGGGAAAGCGACCCTCTGTTGGGGTGCCTGGGTCTCTCCTCTGCCCTTTGGATCACAGACAGGCTTACAGCTGATTACGAGTCTGCAGCACGTTGCGCTGGGCATCGCACACTCCCAGGTGTCATTTCCACCTCTGCACTAAAAAGAGCTGTGCAGCCCTGGCCGCCATCGTGAGTCCAGTCCCATCTGGGCATCGCATGCTCCTGGGTCTCACTTCCACCTTCAGCAAACAGACTTGTGCTAAAAAGAGCTGTGCAGCCCTGGCCACCGTCTTGAATCCGGTCTCATCTGGGCATCGCATGCTCCTGGGTGTCATTTCCACCTCCGGCAAACAGACTCGTGCTAAAAAGAGCTGTGCAGTGCTGGCTGCCATTGCGAGTCCAGTCCCATCTGGTACTCTAAGTGCTGACAGGCCAGCCTTGGTGGCCAACCATACAGCCAACGCCACTGTAGCACGTGCATGGCATGAGGCCTAGGTCAGGTCTGTCTACATGAGCGAGAGGAGCTACCAGAGCAGCTTATAACAACGCAGACATACCCCAGCAATCTACGTGGCCAAGGTGAGGGCGAACCCATGGGGAATCCAGTCCCAGAGAGACGTCACTTGCCCAGATTGAGGCGTGCACTGAACCCAGCTCACCTGAGTCCCTTAAGCTCAAACTCATCCATCCCAGTTTTGAAATTTGGCTTCATTTCAACTCCAGAATCCTTTCTAATCCTCCTGAGAAAATTCTGGGGTCAAAACTGAGCTGGGTTTGATTGAAATGGTTTGGTCACCATGTCAAATGTTGAATTACAGTAGAATAGAGCTTTGAAACCTAAAGAAACCACCATCTGAAAAGGGAAAAACTGAAAGCATTTTGTTCTAAATATATCAAGCACGAGGTGTCTCAACACAGCCAGAATTACTACTTCTTGTTCACTTTTTCCGTTCATGTCAGCACAGTCAGCCTCATGTTGAAGGAGGCTCATTCTCTGATGGGCAGTGGTGTCCCACCCAACCAGCACCCTCTCTGATAATGTTTCCCCCGTCATGCCCAGAGATATTTTGCAAGAGTTTCTGCTTGTATCATACAGTATGACCTGATTCCATGTCTTACACTCCCTTGCATTTATTGCCGTCCCATTCTGTAAGTTCCCCCATCTTCAATGCATCTGATGAAATGGGATTTTCTCCCATGAAAGCTCATGCGATAAATAAGTTAGTCTTTAAGTGCCACAGGAGTCCTTGCTTTTTTGGCTGAACTAGACTAACACGGCTGCCCCTTTGGAATTACTTAATTCCTTGCTGACAGTCTCTCAGCACACAGGCCAAGGCCTGAATGAGACATGGAGACTCACTTCCCCACGTCTCATTATTGCTGGTCCCTCCAGAGGAAGGGTTCACAGAGTCCAAGGCCAGAAGGGATCACTAATGATCTGTCTAGCCCAGGCCAGAGAACCTCACTCAGAAAACATCAAACGCACCCTTTCCACTGGAGTTGCAGTGGATCTTTAAGAAAGAGACGTCCAGCCTGGATTTCCGGATTCCACACGACGGAGAAGCCACCCCATCCCTGGGGAAGGTGTTCCTGGGGTTAGAAATGTGCACCTCCTTTCTGGTCTGAAACGACTTGCTCTCTGCCCTTGGCTGCTAGATTGAAGAGCCCTCTGGCGCCAGAGTCCGACCCTGCCTGTGATGCACTCAGACGCCGAGCTAGATGGGCTGAGCCTGGAGTGTTTCACGGCTGGGTGCAAACACAGATCACGGCACGGAGCCTGCACCACCGAAAGGGTGTAGAGCTGGGCTGTGGATCGTCTCCCCTGAATGCTGAGAGCAGGGGAGCAGCTCAGTCCTAGGCAGAGGTCCCAGCTCAGGATTTGCTCTCACTCTCCAGCCAGCTGGAGCCAAAGGATAAAATCAGCTCGACCACAGTGTCAGCAGCTGGGGCCCTACGTGCAGCCTCCTTCTGGCTGGGGATCCTGCGCTGTGGCCCCATGATAGCTGGTCCATGAGGCAACACCCCTGCCAGGTGGGGCCTCTCAAAGGTCTCCATATCATGTGCAGTGGCCCTCGGTGAGCTCCTGGGCGAAAGGGGAGACCGTCCGGGTAGGATGTTATAACAGACCCTGATGGAGGGGGCCTCGCAGTGGAGGGAGAGGAAATGGCCTTTGATGTGGGATCTCTCGGGCTGCAAACTCAGGGAGCGGCAAGGAGGTGTAAATAGTGTCCTTATTCTAGGGAACAGGTGGGCTGAAGTCACCCTTGCCCCATGTTAATACTAATACTTATACCAAGCTGGCCTTGGGGAGGGGGATCAATAACAAATTTAATAACCAAAGGGCCTAGGCAGGTGGGTTTGTGTTACAACAGCCTCCAGACCAAAGCTGCTCCACAAGGGCTCCTGCGTCTCCTCCCGTCAGGGTTTGCCACCGGCCACTCCACTCGCAGCCTCCTCTGCACCAGCAGTGCTTGGCCGCAGCAGGAGCTACAGGCACGTCACCAACGGCCAAGACCCCCTTCCAGCTTGTGGTGTTCAAAGAGCTCAGGCCAGCCAGGCGTGGGCAGAAACAGATCCTTGCGATGGGAAACCAGGTGACAGCATCCCCTCAGTGTGCATCTCCATGCGCTCTCCTGCCTAAAAGCTGCCTGGCAAGCGTCAGTAATCATTTGTTTAAATAATGGGGAGCAAGACCAAGGGCAAAAACGTCCCCAGAGAATTGCCCAAGTGCCCAGCGTGGTGCTTCAACGCCTTTCTGTGTCGGGAGCTGGAGGCTGCCAGCCCCACCAGTTACTGTGGTTTCCTTTCCGAGGTGGGCCCAGGGACGCCAGCACACTGCCCTTGCCAGCCACCTTTGTGAGGTGTGGATGGAGCAAACACCAGGACGCCTGGGTCCCCTTGCCCCCAGAGAAGTAATGCCCCTGGGCGTGGATAATTCTGACCCGGTCCCTGAAAACTGGGGATGTGTCAGTCTGACACGTGAGGCGACCACGTGGAGTCTTAACTGGAGGAGCTGCATCATCTTGGAGGAAACAGTCTGGGTGCAAAATGGATGGCTTCTTGGGGAGCACTGTGCAGATTTCACAAGACGGCTTTGGGGCCAGCCAACGAAAGGCAAAGGCTGGAGATGTCAGACAGGACCGCAGCATTCACCGAGCAGTCAGGGGCCTGCCCCCAGGCTGTGAAGGGCCCCTGGCCTCTCAGCTATGCCTCACATTAAGGAGCAGGCGAGCACAAGCACTCTCAGATGCAGAGGACAGAGCTGCGATGAAGGAATTGGGAAGCAGGAGGGGAGCCAAACAGCAACTGTGTCTCCTGCATGCACATTTCAACAGCTGCTGGGGCTGCAAGTTGAGCGTGAGGGGCACAGGAATAGCTGCACCCGCAAAGTGGCTAGTACCACAGGCCACCAGACAGCACCGATCGGCACTGGCCGCGTGGCTTCTTTTGCCCATTGGTGGCCTCCACGCATGCTACAGCGTCTCCTTTCCACGCCGGCCTCTGCAAGCCACGGCCCAGCCTCCTCCCCCCCGCCAGGCCCCAGCTGCTCCCTGCGCCTCGGACGGGACGGGATGTTTTTATCCATGCAGCGTTTCTGCAGCTGCGGGTCAGCAAAGCAAAGCGCTTTTCGCCCCCATCCCCTCGCCCCCCTCCTGGCTCCCTGGGCGCTCCCCCTCACTCATAAAAAAATTAAAACGCTTGATATCATCTCGCACAAATGTGGATGTCAGGCCTCGTCAGTCACCAGACACGTCCTACAATCTGCCCTGGCTCCAGGCAGCCGGAGGAGCTCGCTGACTTCATCCTGTCTCCCACAGACAGGGGTTACCCAGAGTGCTCCGTGGGGAGCCATGGGGGACACCCAGCCATCAACACAGACCCCAGCAGCCCCTCGGCTAGCTGAGCGAGGCAGCTTTATGGGGGTACAGTGCTGTTTGTCCTGGGAATGACCCCACTCTGCACACATCCGTCCAGCGTGGGAGCCGGTTGGAAGAGTGGACAATGAACGTGCCTGGGGTACGGGGGCCGTCCCGGTGGGTGCCGGTGAGTCAGCTGGGCTGGGCTCCAGTGCCGGCAAGGTTTATGAGGGCTGACCCCATCTGCTGAGAGCCCAGGGCGGGGGAGTCCCTCTCCGCCTCGCAGTGCAGGTGCGTGGGGCCGCTGGCGGAGGCCAGAGCCGCAGATGCATGCGAGGATCCGGGAAGATGGGCGGGGGGGCTGGTCCTCAGCGCTGAGCTTCACGCTGAGATCGACTCGGCCTTCAGCTCAGTGGGAACGACACCTCTCACAGGCTCTGGCAGCCAGGCGGGGCTGCTGAGGGGACAGCTATGGGGGGCACGGCCCAGGGCAGGGCACCAGCAAAGCCAAGAACCGGAAGGAAGCGGCTTCTAGAGCTAGTGATGTGGGAAGTGGCAGGGCAGTCCCAGGGCACGATGGTGCAAAGCACAAGCAGGCTGCCCCAGGAACGATGACCTCGGCTTGCACGGGGTCTTGTTGTGCATGGTTGCCAGCCAGAAGGAGCCCCTCCTGGCTAGGTCGGAGTGGCACCCGTGAGCCATCTTTCCAAACACTGTCTTGGGTCTTCTCCCTTCCTGTCCCTCGGTCAGGCACTTGCCAGGCCTCCTCCCTGGCCCATCTCTTCACCCCATCTGCCCTGAGGTTCGGGTATGGCTCAGAGAAGAGGGGGATCACAACTTTGCTGGATGAGTCAGAAAGGAGCAGCAAGGGGGCATGTGCTGAGAGTGCTGGAGGCAAACAGACCGTGCAGAACTCACTGCCGCATGATGGCCCCCAGGGCAGGAGTCAAACACGGCTTGGCTTTGGAGAAACAAATGGTTTCACTTGGTAAAATCCTGCTAAGCTATCAGGGTCTCTCATGCTTTGTGGCAATGAGTTCCGCAGGCTCCTGTCTGTCAGGACTCCCTGCTCCTTCATCTCATGGGCTGTGTTCACACAGCACTCTTATTTCGAAACAACAGAAGTTGCTTCAAAATAAGAAATACCCTGTTCACACGACGCACGGTTGTTTCGAAACAACGGCACCCATTGTTTCGAAACAACAGCGTTGTTTTGAAACAACTTAAACCCCATGTGGGGATGAAAAAATGTTGTTTCGAAACGATTGTTTCAAAACAAAGCCATCCAAACATGTTGTTTCGAAACAACAGTGACTTGTTTTGAAATAACTGTTGCCTGAAACTGCTATTTCGCTTTGAGCTTTTTTCCTTAATTCGAATTAACAAACTGTTAATTTGAATTAAGTTATATCAAAATAAGGCATTATTCAATACAAGTTGTTTCGACACAACTTGTATCAGAATAATGCCTGTGTGTGAACACAGCCATGTTTCTCAGTTGGAGCAACAGAAGCCCGGGAACTGGGAAGATATAAGGATTGTGATGTGAACCCTGCACCTTCAGGCCCAAAGCCAATAGTTAATAGGACTTGGAAACCGCCTCCAAGGATGGTCCTTGTCTGTGGGTCCACTGGCGGGGGAAAGCAGCCATGTCACATGCTGGTAGTAAAAGGACCCTGGTCTAGACGTCCCAGCTCTGATGTGAGTTGGGAAGGAAGCGTGTTTTACAAGAGAAAGGAGACACTCCAGGGCCATAGGACTGGATGAGCTGAAGAGGGGCTTGCTGTGGAGAGCAGGCGCCGTGTGGCTATGGGCTGAAAGCTCATATCACAAGGGAGGGACCCAAAAGCAGAGGCACCAGGTGCTGTTTGACTTGCTCCAGAACGATGAAACGTGGCGGTGATGGGAGCTGAGATGAGCTGGTTGGGGAGGCACTTGAATCGCTAGGGGCAGGGGAACCTGCTCTGTATGGTGGCTCCATTCTGCTGACAGCTTGCCTGCTTTTGGGGCATTGCCTCTGCTGCCCTGGAGGCCACAAACAGAACAGATCCCAGTCTTGACAAACCCCTCTCCCCTTTTCTGGTCTGAGGCTGCCAGTCCCATGCTCAGAGAGAGGGTTGGCAGGAGCTGAGCAGAAAAGGCCAGGCCGCCTACTGGGAACTGATTCTCCATGGTCTTGCCCCTTTTGCACACTGCAACCCACCTGCAATGGGAGAGCAAGGTGGTGGTGGCTGTCCGGACCCCAGGGAGTTTTCTGTGTGATCTGCTGCAAGTTGATGGCCATTGCAAGGAGTCAGGCTGGTGACTTGAGTCCTTGCTCTGCGAGGGGGCTGTCATTAGGTTGAAGCAGCAGAACTTGTAGGTGGATCAACTCCTGGCATGGAGGCCACATCCCAGCCTGAGTCCAGGGAGAGGCTTTCAGTTGGCGTCAGTGGGTTTTGGATCAAGCCCTGAGTGCATTTCTGCTATCATCCCCTGGCGAGATGAGCCGCTCCTGGGAAATGTTCCCATCCCATTGAATTCATCAGGGCATTTCCCGCTGACAGGCTGTCTGAGTCCACTTCCCCCAAATATTTAGCAGCTGCACTTTGCTGGCACAAATAGCAAATGTCAATGTTTTGTCACCCACCCAGGCATCATCAGTGGGGTCTGGACGTCAGCTTCACAGCACAGTTCTCTGCTGCTCAAACTAAGAGAGCCTCCCTTAACTAGCGGCACTAGGAGGCTCTTGTCTTCTAGGGGCCCAGTCACACTTTACAAAATGTCTAAAGTGAGGGGTGACAAACAGTTCCTGGTTGGTTGTAATAGTCCAGATTCTCCTCATGTAGGGCAGTCCTGCAAGTCGTCCACGAGTGGGATAGAAATTATTCTCACCCCATTCAGCAGTGCAGTGCAAAGCTGGAATTACAGACCTTGAACACTCACCTCTGAGCCCTTCATGCGCTATTCCAATTGGCCAATTCGTTCCACGCCGCAAGCACCTGTGAAGAGCAGCTCACTCTGCTCACAAAGGGGAAAATGAGGCAAAAGCGATAAATGAAAGATGAATTATACATTATTTGCTCATCTCTACTCATTGCCACATGATGCCTCTGGCACCACTCGGTAGGTAGGAACAATTCAATAAGCAATTCACCCGGGGTCCTTGGGGCTGGCGGTCATGCCACACGGGAGCAGGAAGGTAATGCAATGGAAGAACGAGAAAGTCTGACGGGTGGCAGGGTGCAGTCTCCGCAGACTGTAATTTAGGAGATTCCTGGATTCTAAGCTGTCACATTGCAGCATCCATGAGCAATGTTTCCTACCATCGCTAATTGACTAGGGGACTTCAGCCCTTCTGGTGGACCATGACCATTATTTATACATGCATTGCTGGACGACAGCAATGCAATTCCTGGGCGGGAAGCCATCAGCCCGCAGGAAATGCTAGCTAGTACAGAGTGCTGCTGCACATCTCCCTGACCACAGGGGCTACTGTGAGCACATCGCACCTGTCCTCTGCTTTCTGCACTGACTTCCCAGGGAAAAATGACTCCTCTCAGCACAGGAGAGCTTTCTACAGCAGGAGTCTCAAACACACGGCCCATGGGCCGCATGTGGCCCCTAACGCTATTTTCTGTGGCCTGCGACGACACTATCATTACTAATATTTGTTGCATGAAAAGGTTTCAGTGGTGTGGCCCTCAAGCTAATGTTCTAGTCCTCATGCGGCCCTCATGGTGATTTGAGTTTGAGACCCGTTTTCTTCAGTAAGGGTAAAGCTCCTCTGTGCAGGAGATCAAACTTTTTTGAGATTGTGGAATGAATTCCCCAGGAACTAAGAAGCATCCCAAACCTTCCCACCTTCTGCTCCAACTGGAAGTCACATTTGCACAAGAGAAGACCGAGGGGGGATTTGATAGCAGCCTTCAACTACGTGAAGGGGGCTCCAGGGAGGATGGAGCTGGGCTGTTCTCAGCCGTGGCAGACGACAGACCAAGGAGCAATGGTCTCAAGTCGCCGTGGGGAGTGGGGGGCTAGGTTGGATATTACAAAAATCTTTTTCCCTAGGAGGATGATGAAGCACCAAAATGGGCTACCCTGCCCCTCCCTCCTGTCTGTGGCTCTCCATCCCAGCATCACTCCAGGGCCAGGGGCTGAGTAGCTCAAGGCTGGGCTGGCTCTCAGGCACATCCATCCTTTTAAACTCACTTTATAAACACTCTTTGCTTGTGCTTCATGAGAGGGAATTTATCCCACGGCTCCTGCTGTCAGAATGACCTCCAGCTGCCTTCCGGGGAGAACACGATAGATCTCTAGTCTGCTCCCAGAAGATGCCTAATTCATTATGGCAAGGGCTGAGCAGCTCAGGGGACAGACTTCAGCTCCACAGCAGAGCTCGGCAGCCCGCCCCATGACCTCCAGCCAGCCCTCACTGTAGCATCGGGGATGCAGAGCTGGAGAATGCGCAAGATGGCAAACGCCCACACTGTGCTGAACTCTTAAATGTATTCTTTGAGCTAAAATAGCCCAGGGTTGGGCCTGCCCACTTGGTGAATTAGGCACTAATTAACTGTAATGAATAACCCCCTGGCAAGGAAGCACAGCCTAGTGGTTGAGAAGGATCCCACAGCACAGGTGGGCTGTAGGAAGGCCGGGAGGAGATGGCCCATGCATGGAGAAAGCAAGAGTCAAAGCATTCACCTTCACATAGTGGCTTTGCCTGAAAACTCACCCTGGGGCACCCACCAGGCCCTGGAGGAGAAATTCTGGCTTGGAAGCTGCATTGTCACAAGCCGTTAAAAGGACAATGAAGTTCAATGTCTTGCTCCCTCAAGAGCATGCCATCTAACACTTGCAGAGCCCTGTCTGCTCACAGCCGCCAGTCGGGGGCTAGAGAAGCGCTAGACAGAATTAACCTCACAACGCCGGGATGCAGTGGATGATTAAATCATTCCTAGTCTACGGCTGAGGACACTGAGGCACAGAGAAACAAAACCCATCTTCAAAAGCACCCCCACGCTAGCTGTTGTCTTTCTGGGCATCCCAATGGGGACATTCGGGTGCATCAAACAGGACGTCCCAAAACTGCAGCATCCAAATACAATAGGGCATTTTAAGCCAGGGGAGAGGGTGGTCACCTGGCCAAAGTCTCCCTGATCACAGTTCAGAGCAAATAGGGAGTAAAACACAGGCAGTTACCTACATAGGTGTCCCTAGCGTCCTGCATGCTGCTTTCTAGCGGTTTAGCCCGGCACCAGAGCATGAGGCTGCTAGTGGTTTTTAGAATCATGTCCACCATTGGCACTGGCCAATTTTGCAGCCGGGAGTGAGCTGAAAGGGCTGGAGATGTTGCTCAGCCCAGCATGTATGCAGAGAGGGTCAGAGTCTCCCGTGGTGTATGGTGGCTTTGGACTCCTTGGAGCTACTCTAACCTACGCTCACTGAGGATTTCCCAGCACCTCCAAAGAGCTTGGATCTCTGAGCCGGCCTCGGCACAGCTCAGCAGTAACCCTCTTCCTCTGCAACAATAACACTCCTTAACTTTTCCATTTGTCACCTGCACACGCTTTATAAAATTTTAAAGCTAATGGTATCTCCAGCAACGACCCTGCAGATGGATAAGACGCATCCTGGGATGAATAAATTATAAGAGCCAGAGTACATTGCCCTGCAAGGGACAGCAGCTGCATGCCTGGAAACAGATGGGCTCTGAACAGCCTGATCTTGTCTTGGGAGGTTATTTTCGCTCTGGTCCTGTTGAGGACCAGGTCAAGGGACCACCTGGATCGCCAGGCCGGCTGGGCCTCCGTTCGAGCCAGATCTGTGCTGACTCAGACTTTATCCTGGGGTTTCGCATGATGGGTGATACACAGCTGTAGCTTTGCATGGTGACCTAACGTAGCATATCGCCACCACGCTGCATGGAAGAACTGGGGCTCGGCCCTGTTCCTGCTGGGAACCTTAGCGACCAGAACCAACACGCTGAACGCCCAGCCCATAAACTCTGGCTAGACAAGATCAGGGCTGGCTAAGATTTGAGAAGGAGGTTTCTCTTCCAACGTGGGCGCTGGGAACTGGTGGGATGCTGAGAGGTTCGGGGCAGAGAGCTGCAGCTGCCGTTTCATTTCCTGCAGACCCTCCTTTGGCAAATCGGCTTGCAGTCCCCTCCCCCTGCCCCCAGCCCTTTTTTTATTTAAAACACTGGACATTAGGTGATTCAGGCTTGGCAGCTGTAACCCGATGGGCTGAACATCCTCCCCTGCGCCTGATGCAGAGAAAGGGGGAGCGCCTCATGCCAGGCCCTGCAGCACAGCGGAGCTGGAAACAGAATCTCATTTTCGGACGCCGCTCTGTTCCCTGAGATGTGCTGCTCCCTTTGTCATCACTGCAATGGTTTTGTGCTCACCTTCGAAATCACCTTGATTCACAGGTTCAGATACCAGCTGAAGCATCACCTGAGCCAGGTATACTGAGCTGCATAAAATGTCCACTCTGCACAGGAGCCACCCAAACAACAGCTGCCTGTTGTGTAACTATAAAGCCCCCTTGGTGCTCTTTGTAGCCGCTCTGCTGTCCCTGGCCTCATGCTGTTATGTTGGTTGCTTGCTGTTCACTACCCCAGAGGTGGCCGCATTTCAGTGGCAAGTGAACTCAGTTTCCTGATATGGATACTTTGTTGGTGCAAATCTTTTCCTGCTGGAATTATTCATCCCTTGAGATCCCTTGACATTTCTTTCTTTCTTTCTTTGATGACTCTGATCATTGTAATACCAAAGTGCTTGAAAATCATGCAGCACCCATCTAACGAGACTAGCATTCCTGCCAGCAGGCGGGAGAGATAGAGAATACAAGGAACCAACCAGGCAATACACCAGTCAGTAAAGCAGGGCCGGGAGATGAGGGTATTCATTTGTTGCTGGTACAGGCAAGGAGCAAATTAACACCTCCCTGGAACCAGGCCAGAGCAGGGCATGAACAGATGTGATCCCTTCCCTTGGCTCATCATAAGAACTGCCATACTGGGTCAGGCCTAATTCTTGTATTTTGTGAAGGAGTTAATAACACTTTTTATTTACTTTCTCTGCCCCAGTCATGATTTTATAGACTTCTTTCATATCCCCCCCCATCTCTTTTCCATGCTGAAAAGTCCCTGTCTTTTTAATCTCTCATCACATGATGCCCTGAGGCAACATGTCATCTAGCCCTCCACATCGCAGGCACATGTTTGTGCATTGAAATATTTCAGCTGACCCTTCATGTGATGCTATTCCAGCCCACGGCTTGCTAGCCAACTGTTTGTTTTTGGTTCTCCGCAGCTCGTGACCGGGCACCTTGGGCACTGGGATTACAAAACGGGAGCCTGGAGCTGGGGTGTCCTGGAGCTGGGGTGCCCCCAGGCTGAGTAACGAATGACGTGCACTTCAATGGTCCGAGCAGTGTATTCTAGAGGTTAATTCCACCCCAGGGATTCTGGCCCAGCTGATAAATGACTGAGGTTCACTCCCGTTCTTTATGGTGTCCCCACAGGACTCCCCGACAGAATTACCGCCTTGTAAAATACAAGTGGCTGTTGATTAGTGTGTGTGTATAGAGATGTACCTATTTCAGAGCCCTGCGCCTCCACACGTGTGGTCATAGGCTACGTCTACACTTGCATGTGAATTCAAACTGATTGTCATCAATTTGAATTCAGATAAGTGCACGGACATGCCTGCTTGCCTCGATTCGAACTGAGGCACTCCTCAGTTTGAACTGAGGAAAGCAGAGTTTGAATTGGTCAAACCTGCTTTTCCATCAAAGTCAGGGTCAATTCGAAGTGAGTAATTCGAATTGACATAGTGTGGCCATGTCAATGCAATTTCACTGTTAGTTTGAATTAGCCACAGCTTGATTTTTCCCTATACAATAACACCCCGTACTGAATTCAAACTAGCAAGTCCTGTTCATGGACATGCCAATTCGAATTGGATTTTCTGGTGTGGCCATGTCAATTCAAATTGACTGACTTCGAATTCAAGTAATTTGAATTGAAATGCTCAGTTTAGACATAACCTGTTATAGGGATCCCCGTTTATAAGACGTCAGCTCTCACCTCTTGGTGGCAACGAGCCACTGGGCACATTTTGCCTCCACAGCTGTGCTAACGCACCTCACTCTGACCCTTCACCATGCCAGTCCCACTCACCCGTCGCTCTGTCACGGCCCAGCACACTTCACTGCTGGCTGCTGGTCTCCAGTCGCTTAATTCCACCCACCCCAGAGCTGGAGAACTGGACGATCCCATGGTGATGATGCACATTGATCAGCATGCCAAGCCTTTCCAGCTCTGACATGCAGCTCTGACAGTGCCCCTCACTCCTGATGGACAGCCGCTCTGATCGTCCAACACCGGTTCTCCCACACGCAGCATAGTCCATGCCAACCTGCATCTCCTGCTGTACCAGGCCTGGATCCCCAGCCGGTGCTCTGCCCTGCCACTCTTGGTGGTGTTCTGCTAGCAGACGGGGACAAGGTCTGTAAGGACATGTGATTTTTATCTCCCCTGCCGGTGAGGTCCCTGCTGCCCTTCCTGTCCCCAGCTGCAGGGCAGAATGGCTCTGGCTCTCCCTGCTGAAGGTCTAAGGCAGACAGGACCACCCACCTCTCTGTCTGGCCCTTACCCGCATGGCTAAAACGCAGGTCACAGGAAGGTGCATTCGATGGTGAGATGTCCCGATGCACCTACTGTGTCCCAGTTGACCCCATTGCCTCCAGGAGTCCCATCCT
>ML682046.1:3715842-3785745 GCA_007922195.1 Podocnemis expansa
GTCCCAATGAACCTACTGTGTCCCAGTTGACCCCAATGCCTCCAGGACACCCATCCTATTGGGGTGCACTTCCCATGATCACCTTGGGCCAGTGCATGGAGTGGCTCCAACCTGGCCCTGCACTCTGAGATCCCCTGGGAAAAAGGTCTCCGGCATTGCAGTGACGTTTTTCTTTGAGAGAAGCGTGGTCGTGGTGCATAGCATCGAAGAACCAGCACCAATGGTGTGAGATGCGCAGGGAAACTGGTGCGTGGGGCAGAGCTCTGAAAAGCCCAGAGTGGCGGCCAGCTCCAGATGCTTTGACAGGGCTGGCCTGGTGGATGTGGGGAGGCAATAGATGTGATACACGTTGATCTCTGTAATGTTTCAGACACACGCATACAGGATATTCTCATAAGCAAGCTAGGAAATGTGACATCTAGATGGAATTACGAGAAGGTGGGTGCAAAGAGTTTGAAACGCTGTACTCAGAATAGCTGTCAGTGGTTTGTTGTTCAACCTGGGAGGCAGCGTTTAGCGCCAGCCTGCAGGGGTCAGGCCTGGGTCCCATACTCATCAATATTTTCATTGGAGAGTATGCTTGTACAATTTGCAGATGGCAGCAAGCTGGGAGGGGTTGCAAATACTTTGGAGGACAGGATTAGAATTCAAAACAATCCGGACAGTTTGGACAACTGAGGTGAAAGCCACAAGATGAAATTCAATAAAGACAAGCATGGGCAGGGACTGAAGGCGCTCTCCCTTGACATCTTGTGATAAGCTGGGGGAAAAGACTTCAGGCTCTGGTGTTTGCACAGGCATGCCTGCGCTGCCTAGAGGCACAGCATAATGAACCTGCTTTGCCTAAGTGATCAATTTTGGCTGCTGGTGGATTACAAATCACTGAGACTACAGGAGTATTGAAAGGTCATTATCTGTATCATACAGGTAAAGGGCCCCAGACCTGTACTTGGCTGACCATGATTTAGATAGTCACCCTCAGCTGAATGGTGCTTGCTAAACAGTGAGTCCAGAGGATGGCAGAGTGCTGTAAAAAACTTGGGGGAAGAGTTTTTAATCCAGTGGTGTGGGTGGTGCTCTTAAATTTCATTTAATTCTTTTGATGGTTAATTGGATCCAGTTGGGGGCCAGGGGAGTTGTTTTAAGTGTTTGCTAGACCTGCAAGTATTGAAAACCAGGTTTGAGTGCTAAGCCTTAGATCTGCTGGGGACAGTGTTTTCAGTGAAAGCAGTTGCCCAGCCTGTAGCATCAGGGAGGTGTGTGAGGTGGAGGGATCTCAAGTCGTTGCACGGTTGCACTAGTGAGCAGAGGTGGTAGCTGGGGGTTCAGAGGTCACCAGCAGGGGAACCGGTGACGGTCTGGCGGCTGAAGTTGCAATGGTTAAGAGAGGGGGGCTGATGGTGGTGTGAAAGCTAGAATGACGGCACAGCCGTGGCACCAGGCAGCGACAGATAAATGACAGCACAGCAGCAGTTGGGGGCTTGATGCCTCCCACCTCCACTCCCCAGGATAGGGGGTGAAATCACATGAATGCACCTCTGGGCCTTCGCTAACCAAGGATGGCAACTGTGAGCAGGGTAGGGTGGAGAAGGGAGAGTGGTGCATTAAAAGAACATTTGTTTCTCAGACTTTCACAAGGCAAAGTGAGAAACTGAGGCAAAGGACACTGCCCAGCATGCTCTGGGGTGGGAGTTTTGCTCCTAGTCAGACATTTTCAAATCATGGCAGCGGTGTTCTCCCCAAGTAATGCCAGGTTCCTCTCCCTTTTTTATTAAAAGCTTTTTCTATATGCAAACTCAGTGCTTGTGAAAGGGGAAGGACTGCCTCTTAGCAGCACCCAGAGTGGTGGTTAATTATCCCCAATGACTGGGTAGGGTCTCTGTGTTGTGCTGTGAAAAGTAACCCCTAGATTATGAACCCAGCCCTTGTTGCTCCACCTGGCAGACGGGTTCAATACATGCAAAATAAGATGGAAAAATCAAGTGTACTTGTAAAAAATGTAGAATAACTGACCAGGGGTGGGACTTGTGGAAAAGTGTCTATGGGTTAGCGTGTCTTACCAATTGAATATGAGTCAAAAACCTGATGCAGCTGCAAAAGAGGCTGCTTTCGTTCTGGGGTGCATTAACAGGAGTGTCATCCATTAAAACACAAGAGGTCAGTGACTTGCTTTCCTTGTCACGGATGAGAGCTCAGCCCAAGTCCTGGGTCCAGCTCTAAGCACCACACTTGAAGAAAGATGGGGTCCAACTGGACAGAGTTCAGATGAGAGTGGCAAAGATGATCCAAGGTTGAGAGAACCCGACCTGGGAGGATGGCTTAAAATGGCTTAAAATAACTGGGCCTGCTTAGTCTTGAGAAAATCAGATGAGGAGGAACCTGCTAGAAGCCTTCCAGTAGGTTAAGGGCTTTTCTGAAGAGGATGGAGATCAGTTGTTCTCCTCACCCACTGAAGGCAGGAGAAGAGAGCTCATCTCTATCACGTCCTGGAGATGCAGGTGCCATGCCGAAGTCACTGTGCGTGCAGTATGAAGCTACTCCGTCTGCGAAATGCTGCCCCTGGCAGCAGGGACTATTGCTAACCTCTCCACATGTGCATGGAGAGGACCTCCGTCACGGGGTGGCTGGCCTTTCAGTGGAATGGGCCACGGTCCTCTGGTAGCCGGCTGCACCCAAGTTGGATCTAATGAGGGGCACGGAGAGTCCTGGTTTACAAGCCAAAGGCAGGGAGGGAGGCTGGGGAAGGAGGAAGGAGCTGGGAAACGAGTCCTTCTATGGAAGGAAGGTAAACCAAGGGCAGGGGATACAGACTGCACTTACCCCAGGATGGGATGAGATCTTATGGGCCATTTCATGACATACTGGAAACCTGGAAAGAGCGGAGAACTTGGTCCTGAGGCAGAGAATACGGGGTTGACTTGAGCACTTTGTGTTGGGATGTTAAAGTTTCCCTGAAGCCTCGGGCCAGAGTTAGCTGGAATATTAATAACTGACTCCATCATGGGGCATTTCCTATGTTAACAAGGTGTTGGTGGAGTGAGGAGAAGGCACGTGACAGTGGTCAGCAGAGGACGCTTGGAAACGGCACCCCCTGACAACACCCTTCCCTCCCCCAATCTCCCATATGCTCCCTGGGTGTAACAAGAGTCAGACAGAAAACATACAGCAAGACCAAAGCTGCAGAAAAACAGCAGCTGGAAACTGGTGACTGGTTTGTCCCTTTGCTGAGCAGAGCTGAATGTCACATGCCCTCAGAATGGACAGTCCTAAGGCCGGAGACTTGGAGCTCAGGTCCCTGCCCGTCAAATGGGGATAATAATCTTCGTGGTGATTATCCAGATCACGTACCTATATTACAGCAGAGTTTGTCCAGCACTTAGTTTGATGGGCCCTCTAGATGTTCTTGCAATGCTAACACCAAGGGGCAGGCTAATCTATTTCTTTGTTGTCAGGCCATTTCATCTCCCTGCACAATCCCCAGAATGCATAGGCTGTGCAATTGCTAATCCCACCTGCTTACTCATAGTTTCCTTTGCCTCCTTCCGCACGGCTTGCACAGATGGATGTGTCCACAGCAGATGGAGCACCAAAGTGTTTCCTCGGTGCACAGTATCTCAAACAGTTGGGGGGGGGGGGCAATAAAATTTCAAGGCAGGACAAATCTTTGAGCCTTTGTTAATGCCTTAGTTTGAGCTGGGAAGTGCGCTATGGTTTAAGACTTCAGAGCCCTTCCTTGGCAATAATTTAGAGTGCGAGACCTTTGCTTGCTTGGCCCAGGAGATTTGCAATATTTACGTGGATTAGCTGGAATAAAACTTTTATAAATGGTGGAAATAAATCCCTGGAACCTAGTGGTCTCCAGGGAATTCGTGCATCTCACTTCTGCACGTTGACATGGAGGCTCTGAAAGCGAAAGCTTCTGGTCTGCTGAGAACAACGCGTCAGGAATACCACAGGTGGCCCCGTGACAATTTTTGAACCATGTGGGAATTATAATGCCCCAAGTCCCGGCTCTGCCCATCCCCTGAGGACCTTCCATTCTGTGCGGGGAGCTGTGATAATTTATCAGCTTCTCATTTCATGCCAGGCATTCGGTGACTGGATGGCCCCCAAAGGCCCAACTAAATAAGCACTTTATCCTCACTCCCCGCAGGGAGAGGTGACTTATAAAGACCTTCTCATTGCATCCAACTGGTTTGCTCATGGGAGTAACTGCTCAGTGAGGAGTTCACAGGCTGGTTGCCTACCTTTACTACAGGCTAGGTCTTCGCTGGGGTGCATCTACAACTCACTCCTGGGGCGCGGCTGCGGGTTGGGTAAATAGCTAATGAGATGCCTGGGTCTCACGGCAAACTGTGCAGGCCTCTGTAGCACCCTGACTAATGACATGGGCATCTAACCTGTGCTGTCTGTGGGTGCTGGGACAGGTGGGCCTTGGCTTGCCCACAAATCTGGGCATGCCTCTTCAGCGCTAGGGCAGGAGCCACTAGGTCCAGGCCACAAGTGATTATGTGGAGCAACGAAGCAGGGAACCGGACCAGGGAGGCCAAAAGTTAAAAATGCAGGAAGCATGGGGATTACTGAAGGAGAGGAGTAGAAGGCAGAGGTGTGAGAGGAGGCAATAAACCACACCAAGTCCATGCCCAGCCTCATGGCACCACGGAGGAGCAGCCAGCAGATCCTCCCAATGGGTCGTGGGAACGGAGCAAGGTAAAGGCTGGCTCCGCCGCGGCTCCTCACCCTCCACTGGGGGCAACGGGTCCCACCACCTGATGTTGGGGTGGGATGCAGGCGAAGTGTATGGCGGGTGATGCACGAGCTTGTGCAGACAGTCTCTGCGCCCCATTTTGAGACCCCATCTGGATGTCACTCACCGGACTCCACAGGTTGGGTGGGCTGAGTTAAGAAATCCCCCACCCTCCAGGCTGCTATGCATCCGGTCACCAAGAGACATCCCAAGCAGGTCCTGAAAGATGACCAATGGCTCAGAGACATTGTGGGGGACACCACTCGAGTGAAGATAAAAGAGTGGCCAAAGGTACTGTAGCCCCCGGAGGCAGGGAAGAAGGCTCCAGGCCAGACTAGTGGAAGCAGTCCAGGGAGGACCTGCAGACAGCGGGCATGGACCTGGCTGTGGATGCACATCCACTCACCCCTGGGAGGAGGCTGCCACTAGCCCATGCCTCAGTTTCTCTGCTATGGCTCCCTGAGCTGCTAGCTCAGCTACTTCTCCACACCCTGCCGGTGCATCCATTGGCAGCAATGCTGACACACCACTGAGCCACAGAGCTGTGCAGGAGCATCGAGGACGTAGGAGCATGGCTTTACACCACAGTGTGCACTGTCTAGACCTTGGCTGTAGGGCTGCAGGAGTTGACATCCTGTGCCGTGTGCCCATTGCAAGGTATCAAAGGGGGCAACACAACAACCGACAGGCCTGAGCCAGCACGGGCAGGTACGGTAACTTGCTGCTACCAGCAGACAAGACGGTATGGGGAGGAGCCCTCGCTCAAGGCAGGATTTACAGATCATGCCCTGTCTGAGCTAGGGGTTCTGGCTAATACCCAGCCATCAGTTGTATTCTGGGTCTTTGTCCCCTTCTCCCCGCATTTGAGACCTGCATGCAGCCAGTAAGTGGCTGATATTTGCAGGAGGCCAAGCAGCCAGGGAAAGAGATTCTCTGTAATTAGTGCAGCTCATCCCAGAGCTGGGGTGAGGCTGAGAGGGCTGCTGCATCATCTACACATGGGCTTTACGTTACCTGCGACTGATCTACACCAGCACTCGTCCCTGGAGCGTTTCAGAAAGGGCTTGCATTTTAGCACCAGTGGGGCTGGACTAGCCGGCCTGACAGGCGCAGCCCCACGTCGGAAGTTGGCATCTCTTCTGCTCCATTCTTACCTATCCTCCACTCTTCCCTGTCCTCTCTTGTGGAGCATCCCAACTCTCTGTCCCTTCTTCCCTCAGTAGTCTCCTGAGATGCCTGATTCCTGGCCTCAGTCTCCCCTCTGCAGATAATTAGCCATGCATGCGCTGATGGTCTTCTGCCTCTTCACCTGAGTCTTTCTGCTCTTAACTACCCTCCACTCTCTGGCATTTCGAAACCGCAGCCTTCCCAGGGCCCTTACAGTGCATGGTGACCCCAGGCTGGGGCAGTCTGGCTTGGTGCTTCCCAGCTGTGCTAATATGTCTGCTGCACAGTGCAAACCTTCTGGCTTGGAAATGCAGCGTAAGCTGCATCAACAGTGTAAAATGACAGGGCTTGGACCGACTCTCTGTTAGGACTTGGGCTCTGACCTACCCCACGGCTGAGGGCTAGAACCCGGCTCTTCAGCACATGCTGAGCTGATGTGTGTGTAGCTGGAAGGGGGGGGGGGGGGTTGGATGCAAACCTGTGTCTGAGCCCAGGCTTATGGGCATATGCCAACATCTTTATGGGCGACTTAGAACAACGTTTCCTCAAGTCTCATCCCAAGACACCTCTTCTTTACCTGTGCTACATCGATGACATCTTTATCATCTGGACACACAGCAGGGATGCTCTTGAAGATTTTCACAGACATTTCAATAATTTCCACGATGCCATCAAATTGAGCCTGGAACACTCCACACAGGAGATCCACTTTCTGGACACTACAGTACAAATCAGGGATAGACATATCACCACCACCCTATACCGAAAACCTACTGATCGGTATAGTTACCTACATCCTTCGAGCTTCCATCCTAAACACACCACACGATCCATTGTCTACAGCCAAGCCCTAAGATATAACCTCATCTGCTCTGATCCCTCAGACAGAGACAGACATCTTGAGGATCTCTATCAAGCATTCTTGAAACTACAGGACCCACCTGGGGAAGTAAGAAAACAAATTGACAGAGCTAGACGGGTTCCCCGAAGTCATCTACTACAGGAGAGACCCAAGAAAGAAAGCAACAGAACACCACTAGTCACCACATACAATCCTCAAGTCAGACCTCTGCAACAGATCATTAAGGACCTACAGCCTATTCTAAAAGATGATCCCTCTCTCTCTCAAGCGTTAGGAGACAGACCTCTCCTTGCCTATAGGCAGCCCCCTAATCTTAAACAGATACTCACCAGCAACTACAGATCTAACAACAAGAACACTGAAGCAGGCACACACCCCTGCAACAAACCACACTGCCAAGTCTGCCCACATATCTACACAACAGACACCATCATAGGTCCTAATCAAGCCTGCTACTCCATCAAAGGCTCATTTACCTGCTCGTCTACTAATGTGGTCTATGCCATCATGTGCAAGAAATGCCCCAACACCTTATATATTGGACAAACAGGACGATCGCTCCGTAAAAGATTGAATGAGCACAGAGCTGATATCAGAAATCAAAGAACAAAGAAACCAGTTGCTGAGCACTTCCATCTTCCTAATCGCTCGATGATGGATTTGTTAACGACTGTCGTTAGAGCTGTACCTGGGACATCAAGACTCCAAAGAGAAACAGCTGAACTCGAATTAATATGCAAGCTAAATTCTGTGAAAGCAGGACTCAATCGAGATTATGGGTTCTTTTCTCATTACAAAGGGTAATTTGACTTCAGGCTTCCCATTCTTTAAGCCTGTAAACTGCTCTGATTTGCTGTTACTTTATGACCTGATCCTATGTTTTACACCCCCTTGCATTTAGTTTCATTCCTTTCTGTAAGTTCACCCATCTTCGAAGCATCTGAGGAAGTGGGATCTTCTCCCACGAAAGCTCATGCAAAAAATAAATCTGTTAGTCTTAAAGTGCCACACAACTGCTTGTTGTTTTTTTAATGTAGACAGATCCACAGATCCCAAATATTCCTCCCTATTGGCTATAAGTCACCTATTGCCATCTGAATTCACCATGACTTGTCCTGACCTCTGCCGCTGGCTTGACTCAGACCTTCAGCACCAGCTTGCTAGTGCAGTTTCTTCCTTTATGCTTTTAAATCCCTGCCCTCTATGCTTCAGCTATTCCTGGGGAGGTGAGAATAGATGGGAGAGGAGGAGCAAGAAAACTCCTGGACCACAGCTGGGAGCAGGGCTCAGGTGGTGAGGGGGCAGCAGGAATTTAGGGCTGCAAACTGGCTGCTCTCAGTCACTCGCTCATCCCCCCCCTTTGCTGTGCGGCTCCTGGAATAGAGGCCCAGCCCGCCCAGCGGCTCCTTTCCAAGAACTCATGCGACTTTCCAGGTGAGGTTGGGACAGGCCAGTGCTAATGAAATGCAAGGCCAAAGAGAGCCACGTTCACATCTCTGGTTGGGGACTTAGCGCTCACTGGTGCCTGTTCCTCCCAGTCTGATTATCCCTGTCCAGATGGGGAACTTGGATCTGGATGCCTGGCCAACAGCCGCAGTGCTTGAGAATCGCTACAGGGGCCAACACATGCGGCTCTGACGAGCTCCGCTATGGAAAGCAAGCTAGCTTTGCCCAGGTGTTGTCTGCAAGACCACAGAGGCTCCCGTGCGCTCCAGGGTGAATCTGAACCTGTTCGGCGGTCTGCCTTACCCAAAGCCACGGAAACCCTCAAAATTCTTTCCCCTCACCTCCATGGGCTGCGGATCCAGCCCACAGTGCGAAAGAAACCTTAAAAATCTGTAATTTTTTTAGTGTTCAAGGCCGTCCCTATTCCCCTGGTCTGCTGCCTGCTGCCTCCTAAAACCCCAAAGTTTCAGCCTAGTGGCAACAGGGTTGGAGGCTCTCAGAGCTTCCTCACAGACAGTTCTGAGCATTAAAACACAAATCCAGGAGCCAAGTCCTTGAAATAACATTCAGCGCCTTATAGACCTTTTCCTGATGGCCACAGCAATGTCAGAGTGTCCCCCCGTGGCTGTCTGGCAGAATTGCAGTTGATGCTGAGAATCAAGGTTGAAATTCTCTCTAGGCACTGGTGGCCTGTAGCACGTTAGCGATAGGGTGCATGCAGTTAAAGCCGTGTGACCCTGCCACATGGGGATGAAGTTTTATGGATGCAAATGTGCGTATAGTGGGATAGCTTATTTCCATGCAGAAGGGGAATAAACAACACCAGGATAAAGCCCCTTTATAGAAGGAGATGATGATTCTTTAATTGGCAGAAACTAACATAATGAGAGAAAGTTGGGCTGCAGGGATGAACGCTGCCAGTGGTGAAAAAAGGCCCCTTTATACAAGTATAATTGCAGCCACAGGAGGAGTTATACCAGTACAGCTATAATGGTATAAAAAAATCACCCCCCTCCACAACACAGATCTACTATGTGACCAGACTCAGCAAAGAATAGTGTAGTGGCTGGCACCTCTGCTTAACATGCAGACGGTCCTGGGGTCAATTCCCAGGGGGTTGGACTTGATGATCTCATGAGGTCCCTTCCAGCCCTATGATTTGATTTGTGTGCCTTTCCATGGATGTCAACAGAGCAGCACCAGCCCCTGAGTTTTGCTGTAGCCACCTCTTGTCTCATGTCTTGCATGTGACAGTAGGGCAAGGACCGTCTTTTTATTATGTGTGTGTGTGTGTGTGTGTGTGTGTGTGTGTGTACTGCACCCATAGAAACGGGGCCCCTATTAGGTCCTCTAAGTACAACTGGCATAGTCCTATGGTGAGCAACGACAATGGTGATAAAGACTGCAAAGGCCTAATGAACCAACCATCTGGACCAATGCAGGACTGTTCCCTCCAGGACACTTTCCATGGAATTTGTCCCACTTACTTTTAAAACTCCCAAGCCACAGAGTTCCCGCTGCTTGTTTGGGAGACAATCCAATGCACTCATCCAGATCAATGCCTGGCAGATAGATCTTCAAAACTGGCAGAACTTGGCGCTGTGAGGGAAAGCTGGGGCTAGAGGAACCTGCTGCTTCTTAGCTCCATCTTAATTGCAGACGTGGGTTTGCAACAGGCATGAAACTTAAAAGCCCTGGGCCTTCAAGTGTGCAGGGCCCTGCAGACAGGCAATGACAAGACCCATAGAAGTCATGAACCCCAGAAACTTTCCCTGAAAAAAATTATTTGGTTGGGCCATTGGGGGCAGGGTCTGGGGGGATTTGGCTTTTGAAAACTGAAATTTTCACACTGAAAAATCGAAACACTTTCTGTTTGATTTTGTTTTTTTCAGTGAAAAAACATTTTTAAAAATGGATGTCTCAGTTGTGGGGGACAAGGTCATCCATATCACGAGACCCCAGAGCCTGAATCTCCTTTGACTATTAATGGTGAGCAAGTCACATGCCCCTAGTATGGTCCAGGCTCCTACAGCTGTGAAAGCTGATGTGGAATTTGTCTCGATAACGATTTTATGCCTGGCCCTACAACTTGTGACAGCTGTGTGCTCTCAAAGTCAACCCTGAGGTTTCCTATGGAGCTGGCTAAGTTGGGTGGAGCAATAATAAATCTTACAAACCACAGGACTCCCAGCACTCCCAAGGGTCTAACATCATTGCTGAGACTGCTCAGAGATTGGGGGCGTTCCAGGATCCATCCGCCAGCCAGGAGGCCCCATAATGAGGATGATGGATCCTTCAACCCAAAGAATCACGATTAGGAAAATCAAAGCAGTGTCTCAGCAAAGGGATTTAGGGCTCATGGTGGACGATCTGCTGAACACGGGTTCCCAGCACAATGCTGCGGCAAAAAGAGCAACTGCGATACTGGAATGTGTGAAGAGAGAAGAGTACTAAGCGAGAGGCAGGTTACTTTTTAACCTCTCTCTACAGCATTGGTGAGAGACAGTGAAATGCTGCATCCAGTTCCGGTGTCCACATTCTAAAAAGGATACCGAAAAATTATAGAGGGCGTCGCAAAAATGATCGGAGGGCTAGAAAAAAAAAAGGCTTGCTGTAACTTACAATAATGAACACAGCTCGCTTAACTGATTGACAGGAGGTGAGTTACTTATGTTGTAGCTATATGTGCCGTGGGGAGAAAGAGGGGCAAACATGGAGCTATTCCTTTGGGGCTATCACGTGAGATTCACCCGTGTGTGCCACACTGGGCTATGGTGCACCAAAGTCTCTCTTGGCACATCCCTGTGCTGGTTCACATGTCTAGTCTTCCCTTTAGTCTATCCACACCCTGGAAGGGATAGACTCAGCTGGAGGGCTGCATCTCCCACCACCAGACCTGTGAGATGACCCACCTGGTGATCAAAGGCTGGGTGAGTTCAGGACCCGGTCACACCTCTTGGGGACTGGCCCGGGGACAAGGTGTGTTCCAGAGCCTCCTAGCTAAGAGCATTTGCCTCATACTGCATTGGTGCCCTTTTTGCAGTGGAAGCTCACATTCACTCGTTTGAACATTAGGATGCCTAGATCCTTTTTCAGGGCACTGCTTTCCCTGGTCCACAGGTCTGGTCGGCTTTGCTTATCCCAACACGCAGGACCCTGCCTTTGGCTGCATGAGAACGCACTGCGCGTGGATGGGCCCGGGTGCTCCAGATGGCTCTACCAGACTGCCCTGCCTCATTACTTACCATTCTGCCCACCTTTGTCACCCATTGATTTTGTCAGCAGTCACATCCCAGTTACTTCCAGATCACTGATAAAAATATCAATCCCTGCATCCCCCCAGAAACAACCCCTGCTTTCAGCGATGAGGCTCCATTCACAGCTGGTGCTTGAGGGCTGTTGTATCATAGTCCATGTAACCTAGGTGGTGGTTGGAGATCTCGCTGGGGTGCTGTGGAGCTGCAGAGGCTGTATAAAGGCAACGCAGGACAGTGAAGATGATGGGCTGATGGGAGATGATGGACTCCTCACTGCAGGGAAAGCAAGAACCAGCCTCTCTAGAAAGCTCTGGTGCATGGCTCCTGGAATGGAGAGAAAAAAATCACTGGCACAAATGGGCGAGGAAAGGAAATAAAAAACCCTTTGAGAGCCAGTCTCTGTGTTCATTCAGCCAATCACTTGATGACCCCTTTGTGCAGGGTCTACCCAGCTCTGGACAAGAGGGAAGAGTCAAGAAATGTTGGGCCTGTTTCAGCCTGGAAAAGACAAGACAAGGCTGGGGGGTTGCATAGCTACTTCTGGAGCTATGCTTGGGGTATTTGCCTCGCCCGTTGTCCCCACTGTCAAATGGTAGATTTGGCTAGGATTCTTATGGGGCCGTTCTTTGTTATTTTAATGGAAGAAGCTGTTTGCAGATACTTGAGGTTTAAGAGCTGAAGTCACTGAGACAGGCAAACCCTCTCTCTGAGCTGAAATCACTGAAGAGGTGCAGCAGATGGAGTGACCAGTGGGTGGAGCCAGCAGATGGTGAGAGCAGCCGGCAGCAGGCTGGACAATGCAAGTGACCCGTGGGTGGAGCTGGCAGACAGCGGGCAGAGCCAAGGGATGGTGAGAGTGGCCAGCAATGGGCTGGACAGTGTGAGCAACCCGGGGGCAGAGCCGGCAGACAGTGGACAGAGCCAAGGGATGGTGCTAGTGGATGGAGTGAGTGACCAGTGGTTGGTGCCGACGGATAGCTGATGTGAGAGACACTCCCTACGTACCCTGGGGTTTGCTGGGAGCCTGTTTCGCACAGATTCTCCAGATCAGTGCTGGGTTTGCTATTGAGTTCACATGTGCTGTTATGCTGTGTGGGATTGTGTTGGGAACCTGTTCTGCACTGATTTTTCAGATCAGTGCTGATTTTTGTTATTTGGCCTTTTACACTCTGTTTTTACTACTATTAAAGGTTCTGTATACTACACACAGACTCATGCTTGCGAGTGGTGAAGCATTACCCGTTTGGGTAATAGTGCATGATTTCCCAGAAATCTGGGTGGGGGCTCGAGGTGGTTGGTGCTGTAATATTAGTTGGAAGCCCCTAGATATAGCACCCAGCCCTTGTTCTGCAGGCCCGCCCTGGCAGAAGGGTTACATATCTAATAAATTAATCCTCCATCTGGACTGGCATTGCACTGATTTAATGCAGATCTTCACCTGGCCGAGGCCCCTATCAAGAAAATACCGAGTCTGACCAGCAGCACAATAGGTTTGGTGTTAGAGGGGAGAGGTGAGATTGCCCACTAACTTCACTTGGGCTATTCTCCTCCACTGGGGTACACCCCAATGAGAGCAAGGGGGTGCAAAATGGGTGGCTGGGGCTCTGGTTCTGAACAGAGTTTTTTTGGACTCCCAGCCCAAGAGAGGATTGATTCAGCTGCCTGGATCAGGTGGCCATCAAGGCTGAACTAGGCACTAGAGAAATGATCCAAGTCTGAATGCAAAATGTCTTCCCACTCCCAGAGATGAGTCAGGGCTGGCAGTTTGTCACTGTCTTAGCTCTCAGGGCTAGGTCCAGTTTCTGCCTCTGACCTCTCAGCCCCACCGCAGAATTGTCAGCGGAGGGTACAAATGCTGGGCTTTCCCCACGCGTCACATGGTGTTCCAGTTTTGTTCCTGGGAATGCTTATTCATGGGGACTTTCTCTTCACCCTGAGTCTCTAAATGGTCTACCTGTCCAGTCTGCCTTATCTCTGCATTAGACAGGCCCCTCAAATGCAAATGGAACTGAAATTTGGCAGCATGTAGCACTGGATCCTGGTGGGCAGCTCCCCTTAGACTGAACAAAAGCTGAACATAAATGCTGTCCCGGGGCAGTTAATACCCTTGTGACCCCAAGGCACTGTGAGTTAGGCTTCCTCCTACATGCACAGCCATTCCCTCCTAGGGTGCTGTCCTCTGCCCCACTGTCAGGAGTGTTGCTATCACAGGTGCAAAGCAGAAACTGGGGAGGAGCTGGCTTCTTTGGCAGCAGATGGCAGGCAGTTTGAAGGCCTTGGGGTTTCCTTCTACATAGCTGCTGGGGTGAGGAAAGGGTTTTTTTTATGGTTCTGTCTCCTGCTCCCACCCCCTCATCAGTCCACTCGTGAGGCCAGGTGATTGAGACAACTCTTCCTAATCCAAGTTCCCAAGGGGCAGCTGTATTGGTCTAGTTCAGCAAAACAAAGAAGGAGTCCTGTGGCACTTTAAAAAACTAACAAATTTATTTATCTATCTATTTATTTATTTGTCTATTTACCTGTGTGAAAGCAGGATTAAATTGTGACTATGGATTCTTTTCCCATTACAAGAGGTGATTTGACCTCACTCTCCTCTATGTGCTGTTTCCCAGTGTTTGAATCTTAACAATGGCTTTGATTTGCAGTTACAGTGTGACCTGATCCCATGACTTGCATTCCCCTGCATTTATTTTCCTCCCATTCTGTAAGTTCCCCCATCTTCAAAGCATCTGATGAAGTGGCATTTTCACCCACGAAAGCTCATGCAATAAACCAGCATTTGTCAAAGTTTGGGTCACAAGCCAGTACTGGGTCACAGACCCGCAGGTATTGGGTCGCCAGCAGGGGATACGGCGGGTAGGGGTGGGAGGGAGGTGGCTGCGTCTCGCTGATCTGCAGCCTGTTGTAACACAGCATCAGCATTCAGTCTCCAGGAGGGAGCATTGAGACAAATGCCAGGGTTGTTAGGATTAACAATGAGGTGCTAAATGTTGTTGTTCAAATAATCTCTATGCCTCCTCTCTGAGTCAGTATCTCTTTGGGCTTCTCTCATTCATATGAAAAGGACTGAGGTCACTGGCAAGCAACCTTTGTGTTTTTTATCAATAGACCCAATGAAGAAAAGAAAAAACTTTGACTTATTCCACCATTTCTGGGCTCTGGGGATTGCAGTTGTTTTTTCTAATTCGGACTTGCCTCTTTTTTCAGTGGGTTGATAATACCCTTGCTTGCAATAAAAGTTATAACTTGTAGATTTTAATAAAAACTCTTTCCAGAGATTTTTTTGACTGATAATTAAAAAGAGAAGAGAAAAGCAAACTGTTCTGGTAGCAGCCTGTGTTAGAAAGTATGGTATTTTTTCTACAATTAGAAAGCCTAAGTGACAGAATAAAATACAACTCAGGGATGGAGCTGCTGGAAGGAGACGGTATACCAAGGTCCTAATCTGAAGGGGGGAGTGGATAGCCCCATTGTAGTTGCTGCCTTATGCACACTGCCAGGGGTCACCAGACCAAGCAGGGAAGGCGAGCACCCCTCCAATCACAATATTATGGACAATTGAGTGTTCATGGAAACTCCTGCAGACTCAGGGAGCAGATGAAGTGCAGAGGTGAAAGTGGAACCCAGAGGGGCTGCTTCAATTTCTGGGATTTGTCAGTGGAGAAGGGAGCAGGACCTGGAGGGACTTGGACGGGCTCAGCAGCAGACAGGATCTTTCAGGGCCTTTCTTTCCAGCCTGGCATTGGCTCGCTTCGCCTTCCTCTGTCTCAGCACTTCCATCTCATTTCTCCACCCGGTCACCCCCCTATTTGCAAGGAGCTCCCACACACACTCCAGGCTACAACATATAATTTTAGAGACTTGACATACTTCCTGGTTTGAGACAGGAGCAGGGCATATGGGATCACCCTCTGCAAGGTCCATGTAGGTGATCTCCCATTAGATGTGTAGATTTCGGAGATGCAATAGAAGCCTCAAAAGAAAGGATGAAAGCCATGAGGGATTCCCATATCCTCCCCAGCCCCTGCAGCCATGGCCACTGTTAAATTTTCTGGTGGCGGTCACTTTTTTCCAGTGGAGGGTCACTGCGTGGCAGAGGGGTCCCAAGCTGGGTCCTGGGGAAAAAAGTTTGACAACCACTGCAATAAATAAATTTGTTAGTCTTTAAGTGCCACAGGACTCCTTGCTTATTCATTGCATGAGTGTTCATGGGAGTAAATCCCACTTCATTGTAAATTTGTTAGACTTTAAAAGCACCACATGACTCCTTGTGTGTCACTCTAATCCAGTGTCTCAAGAAGAAGGCAATACAAGGAAGAGCTCTCTCTTTAGGCTGGTGTACCACCCTGTCACCATACTGTGTACTTTCCAGGAGTACCTGTGAGATGGAACTAACATCTGGCTCCTGTGATTTGTTCTTTCTTATACCATTGCCTCAGATGGACAGCTGTGACGTGTGCAGGGATTTCAGATGGACTAGAGTTTTGTTTCAGTAGGTTTGCTACTGTTGTTTTCATTTACACACTGCTCTGGGCTGATTTTGGAGAAGGCAGGTCAGAAAAAGGCACTTGTCACGTGGCGTGGAAGGTGGGAACGCTTGTAATATTCCTTGGTTCCTGTGGGAGATGATGCCACAGACTCAGACTCAGGTCTTGCTAAAAGACTTTGCACCAAAAAATGAGGTGGAAAAACTGCTCCTTAACACTTGGAGAGAGATGGCATCATGCTAGCTGGCAACCAGCCACCGTGTCAGGGATGGATATCAGCAACACATGCGCGCAAAGGATCAAATCCCAGGCAGTGTGTAAACCTACCACTAGCAGATGTCATTCTCTCTGAAACAGATGTGATGGGATTTTCTTCTTCGTCATCTTTTTTCTTTGTACTCTTGCAACACCTGTAGCATTCATCATGCCAACAATGTCTTGTTGAACCAAGAACCTGGATCCACAGGCCGCTGCCCACAAGAGGGAGCTGCAAGCCTACAAGAGAGCAGACTTCCCCATGTAGTGCTGGACGAAGGGGCATTGCTCCTGGCTGACAACCCAGCTCATCCCTGTCTGCGTCCAAGAGATTCGGTGCTCAGTCAGCCACTTAACCTGAGGACAGGCTCTGCCTAGGCAAGGAATCAGTGTCATTCCTGGCTAACTTGGTCTGCCAGCCTGGGATGGCCCCCAAATTCCTATTTCTAAAACAAAATTACTGTTGTTATTGCAATAGCACCCGAAAGCCTCCATCAGATTGGGTCTGATTCTGCTTGTTGCTATGGGGGAAATACATGGCAAATGAAAGGCCCCCTTCCAAAAGCAAACGAAGTAAGAGAAGAGGGAGAACCTGCTGCAATAATATAATGAGACTTTCAAAAGGCCTTTAACAACCCTCACAAGAGGCTTCTAAAGAAACTAAGTAGTTAATGACGAGGTAAAAAGCAAAGTGTTGTCAAGGAGCTGGAGAAGAGGTAGAAATCAAACAGCAGGAATCTGTTTTCTTCGTGGCAAATGGTTAACAAGGGTGTGCCACAAGCATCTGAACTAGAAATGATAATAAACATACCCGTGTTCTGGAAAAGAGGGTGAGCCGTGAGGTGGCAACATTTTGCAGATGACATAAAATGATTTAGGTTAGTGAGGACTACAGAAAACTATAAGGAATTGCAGAGAGCCCTAACCAAGCCAGACGGACAACACAATAGCAGATGAAAGTCAGCGTGGACAAATGCAAAGTAACAAACGGGACCGGCGTGGGAGCTGCCTGTAATATTGTTGTGAATACCACATGTTCCGGTTGCCTGGCTGTTATTGTAGTGCTTGCTCTATAATCACCAGGGGGTTAATTCCAGCAGAAGCTGACTTGCAGTTACTCAGGAAAGAAGAAGAAGAAATTCAGACATCACTATTTACTGATATTCAAAAGACAAAGCAGAAAGTCAACTGCCCTGCAATCTATACCCTGTCACAGGTTGCTCCATCACTGATGTGCCATGCTGACTAGACTATTTTTGTCACTTCACAGTCATAAATGCACCCAGGTTGCTTTTCTTCACCACATGTGTCTTCTTGTCCTCTGAACTTTTACACGCACAACATAATATGGACATTGTATAGCAGGAACTTCTACATAGCCTCGCTCCTCAGCACAGCTCACCTTCTCAGCTTCTCTTGCTTCCTGTTTGTTCTCCTTGTCCCTCTCAAATTACTGCCAATCACATAATTAGCCAAGTAATTGCCACCCAGGTGCTCATAACTAGAGCCCTGCACGGATACAAATATCTGGATCCATATCCAATCTGCATCCACAAGAAATGGTCTGCACATATAATGCAGATATCCGTGGATATCTGCATATTTGCAAGGCTCTAGCTCTGTGAAGATAAAAATATGTGGACCGGTATCCAATCTGCATCCACAAGAAATGCTGCGCAGATATCCGTGTTGTATCCGCGGGTTCGGATATAATGTGGATATCTGCAGATATCTGCATATTTGCAGGGCTCTACTCATCACTGCCCAACAGCAAGTTTTCAGTTGCTCCCAGCTGGGCCCGTAGCCTCTTCTGTGCTGTCCTAAGTTCAGTGATTGGGGTGTTACTATTCGTGCTGTCACATACCTGACCTCCTGAAGAGCTCACTGTACCATTTGACTGGGCTCAAGGGACAGAGAAAACCAAGGACTTGGTGGATGCTGTAAAGGAACACACTCTCAGTGGGAGAAGACAGAGAAAGAGAGAAACTGCAGCTTGTGAGAGCAAACTAGAAGCAGGGTGTGTCTGGGATCAACTAGGACTACCTAGGCAATGGGTAAGCAGGTTATGTGTGTTGGCCTTTTGCCTTGCTGTGTCCTGCTGTTGAGATTAAACAATACTTCATTGCAAAAAGGCTCTTTGAACAGTTGTTCTGTTCAACACTGGCCACAGCTCTCACAGGGAAGCCTGTAGGTAGCTAATGTCAGTGAGACCTGCTGAGCAATCAGGGTTAGTACGGAGGGTGTCGCACCCCAGGGACTGTGAGAAAACTGCAGAATCCCATCCCAGGACAGGTGAAAGCAAGAGGCCCAATGCCTGATGGGGATGTGTTCACAGAAACCTGGAGGGGCTGGAAGTCAAAGAAGCAGCCAGCCCTGACTCATCACAACATATAACTCACTGACGTGTGAGTTTTACAGGTTTCTCTCTGTGCTGATCCAAACGGGATGTGATTTGTTATAATTCTCAGCGACAGAGGTTGGCCATTGAGCATAAGCAATACCAGCTCACGCTTTTTAGCTCTAGAGGTCCTGGGTTCATTGCCTACTGTGTAGGCCATGTTTTGGAAGCCGTCACTAATTGCACATGGGAAGGAATTATTTGAATTACTTGTATGCCTTGCTCAGTTCTAAATTAATTGTAGTGCAGCAACTGTGGGGAAAGTTTTAGACAATGCTGTAAACTGTTCACTGAAGACTTCCACTGCCTATGCATCAGTGGTCAATAAATGAAATAACGTGAAAGTGCATAAAAGGGAGAGTCGAACATAAAGCTGAAACTATTACAATACCATTCTGTAAACTGATGTCAAGTTGTTACCTGGAATACAAAGTTTAGTTCTGTTTACCCCGTCTGAAATAGATGAAGAGACAAGACATAGAAGATCACAGAAGAGGTGAAAGTGCAAAGATGGATGAGAAGCGTTGCCCGAGGGAGGGTAACTCTCAAGACGAGAAGCTGGAACAGTTCCCATAGAGAGGAGAGAAATAAGAGAGGAGGACCTGGCAGGGAATAATAGTGATATACCAAACAATGGCTGCCATACAGAAGGTAGGCAGAATAGAAGTGTCTAATCTGTCTCATAACTGAAGACCGAGGAAAGGTCCCTTATTTTTATCATATTCAAAGTTGTGCAGAAAACTGAACCCTGGTTTTTATTTTTCCTTGTGATTCAAAATGAGTCCCCTTTTGACAGTGTATCATGTAACTACGGTAAAGAATTCCAGGGAAGAGTTGTTTTCTGCTGATATTGACCAAGGACTTTTATTAAAATAAAGAAAAGAGTACATTCCTTCTTCTCCAGGTTGGAGAGTCCATCTCAAACCTTCCATGGTCCACTTCCTGCATGGCTTCCTACACCAGAAGAAACAGTACACACATTCTTTATATATACCATGAACCATTTGGGCTTCCCCCAGCTTGGCTGGACAGATCAGCATTTACTCTGTTGTCTACTGTTTCAGGCTTCGGTTTGTCTGAGATTCTCTGTTCCAAGTGCTGCTACTTGCATTCAGCCCTGCAGCGTGGAGGGGATGGTCTGATGGGACAACCTAGTTCGTCAACTGACCGACCTTTGCCTATGGGTGGTGGATATGCCAGTGACCTGAAAAGGGACATTAGCTGGGCTCGGTTCTGAGTTATTGCAGATAAGTCTTTCTTGGCTGGCTTGCTGGTGAGTCTGACCCACATGCTCAGGGTTTAACTGGTTACCATATTGGGGGTCAAGAAGGAATTTCCCCCCAGGGTAGATTGACAAAAGCTTGCAAGGGGGAGGTCACATTCCTCTGTAGCATGGGACATAATAGTGGATTCTCTGTACTTTAAAGTCTTTAAATCATCCTTTGAGGACTTTAATAACTCAGTCATAGCTTAAAGTTTATTACAAGAGTGGGTGGGTGAGGTTTTGTGGCCTGTACTGTGCAGGAGTCAGACTAGATGGTCATCCTACCCCTTCTGACCTTGGCATCTATGACTGAGTCTGAAAGCATTTTCCTTTCACTTGAATTGCAACAGTTCACTTTCCTCCCTTTGAAAATACTCTCCCTCTTGTTGTCTTCTGAGGAGACCCCCTCCTGCCTGTGTTTCTTATTGTCACCTTCAATTGCAGAAGCCCAATGATTCTTCTTAAAATGTTGGTGAGGCCACCTCAAGCAGAGTGAAAGCCTTGCCACAGAGAGCAAGGGGAAGAAAGAATCAGGTTTGATTTTAACAGCGGCTGTAGAACAATTATCTCAGGCAGGGAGGGGTTTCTCTCTTTTCAGACAAAATCTTTGAAACCCCTTTAAATGTGAAGAGTTGTTTGGTTGTCAGGTTTTAATTCAGTTCTTCCAGCTTTGGGTAAGTGTTTCTACAGGGCTGTGCAACGCATTTCTGGGCTTAGTGGAAGCTGGTGGCCAGGTGGTGAGAGGGGGAGAAGCGTACCGCTTGCCAAATTCAAGGATGAGTTTATTTAGGAAGCTGTGCTCTGCAGAGTTACTGTTAAATGTATGTCACTGCGATGGGAATGGCAGGGCAGTTGGTGTGTTTTGATGACTGCTCATCATGCCAGTCACCGCAGCTGTCTCACAGAAGATCAGAGTTGGAAGGACTCTCAGGTCACAAGTGCAACCCTGTTCCCTCGTGCGCCTCTCACCTATCCCACATCCATCATCTTATCCTGAGAGTGTAAAACTCTCCATTGCAGAGACTGTCTTTTGTCCATTGTTTGACAGTGCCCCTCGCAATGGGAGGCTGTTGTTTTTTCCTTCCTGTGAAGCATCAGAGACTGAGCACAGGCCCAGACTGGTGCCCTGCAGCGGTACAGTCCTTTCTAGTCAACAGGCTTAGGGTCAAACTGCTCACCCAATCTGGGGTCGGGAAGCAGTATTCTCCTGGATCTTATTGCCAAGGACTCTAGGGGTTTTTTCACCTTCTTCTGTAGCATGGCCCGTGGATCTCCTTGGCATAACTCACCTAATTGTCTCTCTGGCATCACAGGAGCCTCAGGAATTGGTGGTGCTTTGGTCTTTCCTGTTCTACTGTCTATGGCAAGGTACTTAGCCTTCTGAGGTCTGAAATGCGTTAGTCTAAGTAACATCTTTGGCCTTAGTATAGGGGTCTCTAGATGAAATTGAATGGCAGGCGATGTATGGCCCAGACTACGTGACCTGACGGCTCCTTCTGATTTAAACCTCTAAGACGCTATCTCCTCTGACGTTGCCCCAGAAGAGCAGCTGTTTACAATAGCTCTGAAATTAGCCCATTAATTAATCCTTGCAACATCCTTGTGGAGTAAGTGCTATAATGCCCCATATACAGATGGTGAAACCCCCCAGAGTGAATCAGCCCCAGCTCATTGGACCAGAATTTCAGACACAGAGAAGCAGTTGAGTAAAGCTAATAAAAAATCCATCAAGGTAATGTGCCTGGAACAAGCTGACAGAGCTTTGGTGCAATTAAGGGCATAAAATCAGCATTTCTCATATCGCATTGTAGTCAGGGGCTCTCAAAGAACGATGACTCAATAATGAGCTTCTAATGTTGCGATGATGGAAGTTATCTTTTTGCCCCTAATCATCCAATAATGTGTATGATTAATTCAGCCTTGGTGAGCTGTCTACAAACCGAGCTTCCCTGGAATCCATCATTGCTACTGTCATATTTCATTGTAAGACTCTGCTGTGCTATGAATCAACGGTTTCATTACTCTGCATTTGTTTTGGAAGGCAGCAGTTTCAGTTCTTCCAAGTGTCTGATGAAGTGGGATTTTTCTCCAAAGAAAGCCCACGTGATAAATAAATTTGTTACTCCTGACATGCCGTAAGACTCCTTGCCCAGTTCTAGTGCAGCAAAAGAAGCAAGGAGTCCCATGGCACTTACAGACTAATAGATTTCCTTGTTGTGTGAGCTTTTGTGGGAGAAAATCCCAGTTTGTCACATCTGATGAAGTGGGATTTTCTCCCATAAAAGCTCATGCAATGAATAAATTTGTTAGTCTTTAAATGCCACAGGACTCCTTGTTGTTTTACTGAACGAGGCCAACACAGCTTCCCCTTGTGGACTTAGCAGTTTCAGGGCATTGTACAGTTAAATCTTGAAATAATACATTTTCCTGAGCTATTCACAGGTGCCTGAAGCCCTGCAATAATGTCAGCACAGCCCAGTGGTTCCCATTTTCTCTGTCCTAGCACACCCTGCTGCCTTTAATTAATTTGAGGCACTCCACCCTATAACTTCCAAATGCATTGATGAATATTCATGAGCCAGTGAGCCAATCCAGAGCTCTTTGAGTAGTTTTTCAAGTTGCACACCTGTGTGCGGTGGGTGACACGCTGGTTGGGACAGACAGAGGGCTTGTTACCTTTCAAAACCTGAGCCCTTTACACTGAGCCGGGGGAGCTGCCACCCAACAACGAGTCAACCCGGCTAGGGTGCTCGGTGCTGTACAAACATTTGCTCAGGTTATGCGGGGTGCGAGCTCCCCAGGCTCCCGTGCAGACACAAGGCCAGGCGGAGCCATGGGTGGCTGGCTGCAGCCCCAGCCCAGGGGCCCGGGGTAAACTGAGGCAGCGAGGCGGCGGGGCCGAGCCGCGAGCAGACCCGGGATGGGCGGCGCTAGGACCCAGCGCGCTGCACACGCCCCGCCCTGACGTCACAATCGGTTGCTATGGCAGGGCGGGCGGCAGAGCCCCGCCTCAGCCCGGGCGCCCCCTAAGGCCCCGGCCGGTGAGACGCAGGTGTGACGTCAGGCCACAGCCGGCGCGCCGAGGCGCTCGGCGCTCACGTGACGGCCGGGCGGCTGCGCGCGCCGCCTCCTGACGTCATCGGCGCGACGCCGGGAGTGAAAGCGCCGGAAGTGCGGGCGGGTCGCTGCTGGGGGCGCCACGTGGCGGGCAGGTGAGAGGGGAGCGGGCGGGATCGCGGCCGCCCCCCCGGGGCAAGGGCCCCCCCCCAGCTGGGCTCTGTCCCTCCCACCCGCCGGGGGTCGGCGGCCCCCAGGGATGGGGTGGGCAGCCAGTGGGGCTGGCAGCCCTGGCATCTGCCACCCAGCAAGCCGGGCTGCAGCCCCCCCCCCCCGTCAATTTCGGTGTTTTGGCGCCGTGAAACTGACAAGGACCTTCGTCGTCAATGTCACTGCTTTGTTAGAGCCCTGAGACCGACAAGTGGGGCAGGGAGCCCCCGCTGACATCCTGCCCCCTTAGCTGGGCCGACAAGCCCCATGCCACTTGTTTGGGTGGCATGATTTTCTCGTCAGTTTCCGAAGGGATAGCCGCCTTACTCTAGTCCAGCAAAAAAACCAAGGAGTTGTGTGGCACTTTGAGTGCCACGTGACTCCATGATTTTCTCGACCAAATAGGGCAGTTGTGTCAGCAAGGAGGGGGGTGCAGTGTGTAGGCTAGGATTGTTTCATTGGCAAAAGCTGATTTTTGTCGGCAAAGCTTCCCAGTGTGGATAAGGTCTTAGGCATAATCTGAGCCCACACCTTGTTACATAACTGGCGAGAGCAGGGGTCTCAAACTCAAATCACCATGAGGGCCGTGTGAGGGCTAGTATGTTGGACTGAGGGCGCACTGCTGGAACTTTTTCGTATGACGATATTGCAAATATCGATAACAATAGTGTAGTTTTGGGCTGCAGGAAATAGCTTTAGGGACTGCATGTGGCCCCCACGTCATGTGTTTGAGATGCCTGAGCTAGAGGCAGGTGACCCGGATCTTTTCAACCGCCTTCATTAAAATTACCCTTACGGCAAACCGCATGTCTTATCAGGCTACGCAGGTTATTCTGGGGCAGTGTTCCCTCTAACTACTTGTAGACTGTGTATGCAAACAATTTCATTGTCTGTGCAAAAACATTTCTTTGTGAGCACCAATATTAGCACTATTGAATTTTTTTGTGTGCACGTTATTTTGTTGTGTGTGCACGCACACACACAGCTTAGAGGAAACAGTGTTCTGGGGTGCAAATTTTTTGTCCCCAAGTTGTAATCTTGTCTGGGTTCATGTTTCTCAGTCTCTTGGGCACAAAAGTGGTAAATGTCCTACAGATTTGAAAATAAAGGTCCTTCATTCTCTGCCACTAATAATCCCTGAGCTCTTTCAAGTGGCTTCCTTCCTGCATTTCTCCAGTGATGCTATTTGTTTAGTTTTAGCATTTCTCCTTACTTGGGCTGCAGGACTAAATTGGTTAGTTTCAGTTTCTGGCTCCCACCTTCTAGCCACACAGAAGCAGAGCCTGGGTTACAGATCATGGAAGTTTCTGAATCCAAACCAACCTGCTGATTTTTTTAATTGAATTTCTCATTGTATTACAGTTTTCCTGTTATGTTCTGTGTGACTGTTGTTTTCTCACAAATCCCAAATTATCTTGCACTGGGCAATTTCATTTAATCATGCAAATAACATAAGCAGAAGTGTTTGGTGTATTTGCCTATTCCTCAGTATATGTTCTATATCACATAGCTTGACATGCTTAAAACTGCCCTGATTGTTTCCAGGCACATTTTGAGCAGTGTGAGTAAATAATTTCAGAGACCATCTTCCTGTATTTCTGTGCAGCCTGTCATGTAATGAGATCCCTGGGTGCTGCCACAATACAAATAGTTGAATTTGAATTAAGATACTGTTTAGATTTCTGAGTTCAGGGAGGTATCCTGTATTATGCTAGAAATCAGACAATGTCATCTAGCACAATGGAGACCTAGTCCATGTCTTCGTCTCCAAAATGCTGTGATAGTGCAAATAATAAAATGTGTATTCTAATCAACTTTTATCAGTCAGGTGCTGTGTCCAGTGAGTCTAGATACAGCTTTTATGACTCATAATGAGATGATAATCAGATACTGTTCTTTTCATTTATAGTGCTCTCAGTGATGGAGAACTATAAGAAATCCAAGATTGTGGAGAAGCCCTCTCCCCTTCCATTCACTAACCTGCCTTCAGATATTATTGAGATGAAAGTGAAGGATGGCAGCAAAATCAGAAATCTCATGGGTTATGCCATCGGCAAGATGGAGTCGGACTCGGTCAGGCAGATTCTTTTCACTGGCTCGGGCAAAGCCGTCAGCAAGACTATCACTTGTGTGGAAATCATGAAGAGAAGGCTCCAGGGACTCCACCAAATCACCAAAGTGCTCTTCAAACAGACGGAAGAGATCTGGGAGCCCATTGTGCCTGAGGCAGGCCTAGATGCCTTGACAGTGAAGAGAAATATTCCTGCCATATGCGTCTTATTGAGCAAAGATGCACTAGATTCACAAGAGCCTGGGTATCAGGCTCCAGGCTCTTTTGATGCCTTTTGGATCGAGATGCTCAAAGCAGAGTCCCAGGGACAAAGTAAGAGAAAGCAGGGTGGAGGAAGGGGGGCTGGCCATGCAGGAAAGCATCCAAGATCTGTTGGAGGACGTGGAGAATCCTACAAAAAGTCTTGAGACAAAGAGATCTCAAAGCAATTGTTAATGGAATCAAGAACCAAAAAGCACTCTAGCTAGTGTGGCTCAAGTGCTATCACCAAACCCACAGTAACTGAGCTCCTTGATAGAGAAGAGCTGAAACTCGACACAACTGGCGGAGGGAAGAGGGGCATGTGAAAACATACGGTCATAGCCATGGCAAATAAACTCCTCTCCTAATGAGTCTGGAGTTCTGTTTTGACATGGTTTCTTGATGAAGCCCTCCCTGCTGACGCTCTGCTGCTTGTGGGTTAATAATGAAGCAAGGTAGCTCTGACTTGCCCAAATTCTGCTTATTGGAGGGGCTAGAAGTCATGAGGCCAAAATTAATCTACATTAAATGGAGCAGCTTTCAGCTACTCTGCATGCTGCTTTGAAGATGGAACTTGCTATGCCGGAGTCTGAGTGGGCCATGCGGCTGTATTAGAGATGAAAGTGGTAGTCATGGGCTGTATTATAGAACTCTAACTCTTACGTTGCATTTTTGGCTTCCCCAACTGGCCAATGCAAAGGCGTTTTATTGGACTCAGTGTCTCTTTTGGCTATGTTCTGCTAATCCCTTGAGAGAAAATGGTCATCTGAACAGTGAGCTGGAATCTCAGCTGTGACGGTGACTCCTTGTCTGTAGAATGGGGGATGTTACATGTCACGAGGGTGTACTGGCAATTGACTAATTGCTATAAATCTTGACATACAGTTCTGTATAAGTGTTCAGTACAATTGTTAATGGTGGGCTCCAAAGCAAAAACTATTTTCCTCTTTATCTCTCTCTTTGATTCATAAAACAGGACTTAAAATAAAGCTTCCCCTTGTATTTTATGTTAGCAATCTTGCTTCTAGCCTTCCCTGTCTTTTTTTTTTTGGAGGCCATTAGTAACATTTAGAGGACTGGATTAGGGACTTCACTCTAGGCCAAAACTTGAGCATGTTAGCTGTTACCGGAGGGGGAAGAGGATTCATTTGGTAAATTTTTTTGATTAAAGAATTGTAAAAGGCTCCCACAGGTTGTTTTACTATCACAAGTCCTCTTCAAAGCGTATGAAAGGGTTAACATTTGTGTCCTCAAAAGTGATAGCAGGGCAGCTTTTCTCAGTTAATTGTTCTTAAATCTGTTTAATAGGTTTTCAGATTGTTTGAAGCTTCAGAACTTCTCAAAGAAGTAGAGGAAATAACTTAGTTTCCTTAAGCTGTTTCATTTTATGAGTATCTGTTTCAATTAAATATGGGTCAGGAAGAAGACTCTGTTGTTCCAGAGGGGTACCCTTGCTAGTCTAGTTCAGCACACACCCCAAAACAAAAACAAAAACCCACATTTATTTATTGCATGAGCTTTCTTGGGAGAAAATCCCACTTCATTAGCTGTGTGCAGAGCTTACAGTATACAAGGGTAGGTCCCCTTTCCTACTGTAACTTCCATTTCTTACATCTGATGAAGTGGGATCTTACCCATGAAAACTAATGCAATAAATAAATATTAGTTTTTTACAATGCCACAGGACTCTACAGTTGTAATTAAAAAGTTACTTGCAAGAACAAATCTTATAAATAGCTTTCTGGATGTTGTCCAGGATTTCTAGACAGAAATTCCTTCAAAGCATGCCAGAGCCATTGCTTACTGAAAAGAACTATTACTGGTTGGTCAATTTAAGACAAATGTAAGCATTTATAAAAAAATAAGGATTTGCATAAGTCATGTTGGAAGGAAACATGCACGTGTTATATCACAAGACACTTTCATATTCAAGAACAATGTTTTTTTTAATCTGCATGCTCAGTAGTGCACAAGATTGACTCAACACTTATCTCTAATGTTGAGCATACAAAGTCTTTTCCATCGTATCACAAAAGTAATGTTTCACAGCACCAGTTACTTTCACAGTCACATTCTCACTTTCACAGCCTATTTTGGTAAGCAAACTTTCACACACATGCATGACTCACTTGGTGTTCTCATCTCTAATAAGTATTTCCTTGAACCACACAGTTCCCATGCAAATATTTTTGTGAGGATTTAAACAGTCTTTTTCCAGTCTTCTGTTCCATTGCTGCTCTATGAAAGACCAAGTGAAAGTGCCTCTTCTGTATTTATTATCTAAGCTGAATGAAATACAAAATACCGTCAATGGTAAAAAGTGAACCAGATTTGTGAAATTCTTTCACTTAAATTGAGTATTGCTGATAGTATGGGGAAGAAAAGTTGTTTTTTGGTCTCCTGTAGTTTTTAACCTACAGTTTCACCATTTAACTGATGAAAATGAGTTTTCATAAGTAGCTTCTTTTAAGAAATTTACTGTTGCCTCTCCTGTCCTTCACTGCTACAGATAGTTCAATTGCATTATAAGGCAGAACAAGCAAGGAGTCCCGTGGCACTTAAAGACTAAGAAATTTATTTATCGCATGAGCTTTCATGGGAGAAAATCCCATTTTGTCAGACACTTTGAAGATGGGGAACTTACAGAATGGGAGGAAATAAATGCAGTGAAGTGTAAAGTCATGGGATCAGGTCACATTGTAACCTCAAATAAAGGCAGTTAATGCCAAGGTGGGAGGTATTGTCAATACAGAGAAGGATTGGGATATCATACAGAGAGATCTGGATAACCTTGTAAACTGGAGTATTAGGAACAAGAAGAAGTTTGATAAAAGGAAGTGCAAGGTCATGTATTTAGGGACAAATAAGAATTTTTCTTATAAGGCAGGGATGCATCAGTTGGAAGGGATGGAGGAGGAGAAGGACCTGGGCGCACTGGTTGATCACTGCCGATGCAATGTGGTTGTAAGAAAAGCTAATGGAGCTCTAGGATTTATCCGGAGAGGTATTTCAAGTAGAGACAGGGAGGTGTTAGTGGCAGTATACAAGGCACTGGTGAGACCTCATCTGGAATATCGTATGCAGTTCACGTCCCTTGTGTTTAAGAAAATGAATTCAAACCGGAACAGGTACAGAGAAGGACTACTAGGATGATCTGAGGAATGGAAAACTGCCTTACGAGAGGGGAGACTAGAAGAGCTTGGCTTGTTTAGTCTAACCCAGTGGTTCCCAAGGTGGGGTCGTGGTCTGCAGACATGTTGCAGGGGGTTCATGGCGCTGCTCCCAGCCAAGGCTGGAACCCAACTGTGGCTCCAGTGCTCCCTGGTGGGGCTGGATACTGGTGGGGGTGGGCATGTGCAGAGGGCTGCCTGCGGCCAGCGCTTGCCAGCTGCAGATCTTGGCGGTGGTTTGGCTTCGCTCCCCTGCAGGGACTGCTTGCCCCCATTCCCCTGTAGGGGCTGGCTGGGAGCAATGGCAGCGCTGCCTTGGCTGGGTGGCTCACTCTGCTCCCCTGCAGGGGCTGGCTTCCTCCCCAGATTCTGGGTGCACAGGCCAGATTTTGGCCACATGGGCAGGATCCTGCTGGCAGTATTGCTGCCGCTTCACACCAGTGATGGACAGGGGTTCTGGGGAATTTTTTGAGGCTACAAAAGGGGTCCCCAGTCTGCAAAAGTTTGGGAACCACTGGTCTAACCAAAAGAAAGTTGAGAGGTGATATAGCTCCCTATAAATACATCAGAGGGACAAAGATCAGGGGGAGAGAGAGAAATTGAGTACAGCACCAATGTGGACCCTAGAACAAATGGATAAATTTCAGGAAATTTAGGCTTAAAATTAGATACAGCTTTCTAACCATCAGAGGAATAAAAGTTCTGGAATAGCCTTCCAAGGGGACCTGTGGGGGGCAAAAATCATAACTGCCTTCAAAGCTGAGCTTGAGAAGGTTATGCAGGGGATGGGATGATGGGACGGCCTACTTTGGGAACTGACTGATTTCTGACTACTGCTGGTGGATATGCCAGTGGCTCAAGAAAGGAGGGTAGATAAGGGGGTTCTGAGTTATTACAGAGAATTGTTTCTTGGGTGACTGGCTGGTGGGACTTGCCCACGTGCTCAGGGTTTAGCTGCTCGCCATATTTGGGATGGAGAAGGAATTTTCCCCCGAGGCAGATTGGCTAGGGCTTGGGGTGGGGGTTGCCTTCCTCTGTAGCATGGGAGAAGGCTCACTTGCCAGTGAATTCTCTGTATCTTAAAGTCCTTAAATCATGATTTGAAGACTTTAATGACTCAGTCATAGGATAGAGGTTTATTGCTGGAGTGAGTGGGTGAGGTTTTGAGCCTGCATTGCACAGGCAGTCAGACTAGATGATTATACTGGTCCCTTCGGCCTTTAGAGTCTATGAGTTTATTCAAACAGTGGAGAACAGCAATTAGCAAAGAGGTGGGTGGGGGCAAAGAAAGCAAAATTGCCTGTTGTAATGGGAAAAGAACCCATAGCCTTTATTCAGCCCTGAATGCACGGTGTCAAATTTGCATATGAATTCCATTTCTGCAGTTTCTCTGACGCTTTGATTTGTTATCCATTTGTTTCAGCACAGCTATTAGCAAATGATCTGTGGAGTCAGCAGGGAGGTTGAAGTGTTCCCCTATTGGTTTTTGAATGTTCCTACCACCTGTGCCTCTCTTGAAATTTGAGTCCTGAAGATGCTGGTTATATCCCTTTACTTTAGGTTTCCAGGGCCTGAGGTTCAACTGATTTTTATTAAGATCTAATGCCCCTCTGCCTTATATATTTAGGGCTCAAAGTGTGCTGGAATGCCCCAGAATACCATTCTGGGGCCCCTAAAAATAGAACGTGGAGCTGGAACGCTGCGTTCTGGGGCCCACCGTTGAAAAATAGCAGGGTCTGGAACTCTGGGTTCCAGCTCCAAATTCTATTTTTAGGGCTCCGAATGCTGCACCCCTAAAAATAGAAGGCCCCGGAACAGCGTTACGCCACGTTCTGGTGGGCAGGGAACAGGGGCAGGGGCGGGGGCTAGAGTGTCAGGGGTTGCCCCAACCTGGAGCCTGTTACCAGATCCTCAGCTGCAGCGCCGACCCAGGGCCTACCCATCACCGCCTCACCGCCACGGTGAGCATGGGGGTGGCTGGCTTGCGCTGGATGAGGGGGTATTGGGGGTGGGGGGTGGGGATGGCAGGAGTTGGGGTCTGGGGGGGCCCCACCAGCATGTGTGCGTTCCGCCCCCCCCCCCCAAAAAAAAATTATACTTTAACTCCTGTATATATTGAACAAACAGGACAGTTTCTGCACAAAAAAATAAATTGGCACAAATCTGACATCAGAAATCACAACACTCTAAAACCAGTGGGTCAGCATTTCAATCTCCCTGATCACTTCATTAATGATTTACTAATTGCAGTGCTCAGACAGATGAATATCAGATAGAGGTGTCCAAGAGAGCTGCTAAAACTGAATTTATTTGCAAATTGAGTTGCATTGTCTTGGGCCTTAATAGAGGCATTGGATTTGTCTCTCATTACAACAGGTGATTTGATATTCGTCTGTATGCTGTTCCCCAGTGTTTGAATCTTTACAATTGTTTTGATTTGCTGTTACAGTGTGACCTGTTCCCATGACTTACACTCCCTTGCATTTAGTTTCCTCCCATTCTGCAAGTTCCCCATCTTCAAAGCATGGGATGAAGTGGGATTTTCTCCCATGAAAGCTCAGGCAATAAATAAATTTATTAGTCTTTAAGTGCCACCAGACTCTTCATTTGTTTTGCTGAACTAGACTTACACGGCTGCCCCTTTGGAACTTATTAAAATCTGATTGCTCTGAAAATCAGACAGTCAATTTTATATGCTTTGTCTAAGGCTCATTGTGTGATTAGACAGTATAACTGTAGTTAGCTTCATGAAGTCTGTAATACCGACTTAGTATTTATCCAGAGGATTATGCCATGAGTAACAGCCTCGCATGGGGTTTGTGTGAGATAAATTTGTGTGACTCAGAAGCTGCTTGTGAAGGTTTTTTGTTTTCACATGCTCTAGTAAAAAAAAAAAAAAAAAAAAAAGCATTGAGTGTATAGCAGGGCTGTCAGACTCATTTACTATAGTGAGCCAGATTTGTACTGTACTTAAATGTACTTCAAGTGGGCTGTACATACCATAAATCAAAATACTACGGCATTGTCATGGCGTCGTGGAGAGCTGTGTATGTGAAACTGCACTCCATGGTACCAATCTCTCACTGTCTGTTAGGGAGAGAGTGTGGTCTCATTTAGTGCAGTCTTGCACACCCAGCGCTCTGTGATGTTGTGAGACCTGACACTCTCATGGCATTGTGGAGCACTGGGTGTGTGAGCACGTTTTCTCCATTAGGGAGAACATGTGGTCAGGCCGAGTGCAGTCATTGGCTGGATGGAAGAGGATTGTCCCACAGGCTGCAAGTTTGACACCACAAGTGTATATTCATGCTGGATATAAATTGAGTCCTCAGTTCAACAAAGCATTTCAGCACGTACCTAAAATTACATGAATTCCATTGACTTCAGCGTGACTATTTGTGTGCTTAGGCCCTGATTCAATAAAGTGCTTAAACGTGGAGAAAACCTGGCAGACTTAATATAAATAAATGAGCAAACCTACTCTGGTTGAAGTACAACAAGATGTATGATGGCTGGAGGTACTTTGAATGGAACAAGATGTATGATGGCTGGAGGTACTCTGAAGAAGTTTTCATAGTATCTATTTTCAAGAAAGGGAAAAAGGAGGATCCGGGGAATTACAGACCTGTCAGCCTCACCTCAATCCCTGGAAAAATTATGGAGCAGGTTCTCAAAGAATCCATCCTCAAACACTTAGAGGAAAATAAAGTGATCAGGAACAGTCTGCATGGATTTACCAAGGGTAAATCATGCCTGACCAAGCTCATTTCCTTCTATGATCAGATGACTGGTTTTCTGGATGCAGGAAGAACCGTTGATGTGATCTACCTTGATTTTAGCAAGGCTTTTGATACAGTTTCCCACAGCATTCCCATTGGCAAATTAAGGAAGTATGGGTTGGATAGGTGGACTATAAGGTGGACAGAAAACTGGCTAGATCAACGGTTTCAGCGTGTAGGAATCAATGGTTCCATGTCTAGCTGGCAACCAGTCACGAGTGGTGTGCCCCAGGGGTCGGTCCTGGGGCCGGTTCTGTTCAACATTTTCATCAATGATCTGGATGATGGAATAGACTGCACTCTCAGTAAGTTTGCGGATGACACCAAGCTGGGGGGACCAGTAGACACGTTGGAGGGCAAGGACAGGATTCAGGGAGACCTAGATAAATTGGAACAATGGGCCAATAACAATCTTATGAGGTTCAATAAGGACAAGTGTAAAATCCTGCATGTGGGACGGAAAAACCCCATGCACCGCTACAGGCTGGGAAACATTCAGCTAAGTAGCAGCAGTGTAGAAAAGGACCTGGGGGTCATGGTGGATGGGAAACTAGATATGAGTCAGCAGTGTGCTCTTGCTGCCAAAAAGGCCAATGGCATACTGGGCTGCATCAAAAGAAGTATTACCAGCAGATCAAGGGGTGTGATCATTCCCCTCTATTCTGCACTGGTGAGGCCACATCTAGAATACTGTGTTCAGTTTTGGGCTCCCCACTACAAAAAGGACAGGGACATGCTAGAGAGAGTTCAGAGGAGGGCAACCAAAATGATTAAAGGGCTGGAGCACAAGCCCTATGAGGACAGACTGAAAGCATTAGGCTTATTTAGTCTGCAGAAGAGAAGATTGAGGGGGGATTTGATAGCAACCTTCAACTACTTGAAGGGATGCTCTAAGGAAGATGGAGCTCGACTGTTCTTGGTAATAACAGAGGACAGAACGAGGAGCAATGGTCTCAAGTTGCGGTTAGGGAGGTCGAGGCTGGATAGTAGAAAAAACTTTTTTACTAGGCGAGTGGTGAAGCATTGGAATGAGCTGCCAAGGGAGGTGGTGGGGTCTCCATCTTTGGAGGTGTTTAAGGCCCGGCTGGACAAAACCATGACTGGGATGGTTTAGTGGGAGTGGTCCTGCCTCTGGCAGGGGGTTGGACTAGATGACCTATGAGGTCCCTTCCAGCCCTAGGATTCTGTGATTCTATGACTTATTTTCAGCAGAAGCAGGCCAGATGTAGTGGCTGCCATAGAGATCCTGTCTTCAATCTAGGAAGAAACGTGCTTTCATTAACTAATTAGCAGATTAGTGGTAAGTAACTAGTGCCGAAGAAGCAAGCACAAGGGACTGATCAAGCTGAATGTGTCTAGTGCACCCGATGCCAGAGGCTCAAATTTCTCTCGTTTCTTTCTAAAATGCCCTTCTGCAGGGAAGCTAAATCTAAAAGTGGCATGTGAAATTGTGAGAGGCTGCTCCCCAGATCTGGTTCGGTGTGCTGCTGTGATCCCCCTGAGTCGCCTCACTTTGCCGAGTGACTACTCGCTCCAGAGTCAGTCCACTCCAGCCTCTGGCATGCAATTGGTCCAAAGCAGTGAGCGTACACCCTCTGGCTAAATGAGGACGGTCCCCTAGCAAGCACCCCTGGCCCCAGATACCACCATGGGAGCCACTCACACTCACCATACACTAAAGTCCATCCATTTCACAAAGAAATGGGTAGTGCCCAGCCGCCTTCACTCAAACCCTTTAAAGACCACACAGCTTTAGATAAAACAACTACAAGTTTATTGATCAGACTATAATTTTAAGTGAGAATATGACCAACCATGGCAGAATCGCAATATAAATGACTCAGAAGAGACCACAAGGAAATAAAAGGTAAAACACACTTACAAACCTAATACTTCTACTTAAACTGACCTCATAGTCCAAGTTTATGCTCAGTGTGTTTGGCTGCCAGACGTTTGTACAGCCAGACTGTGCCTGCGACAAGGCAGGGCCCAGACCTTGCTTGGAGCTGTTTCAAGATGGAGATTCCCAGGCAAAAAGCCCCAAATCCCTCCAAATGTCTCTCTTTGTTCCAAAACTCTCCTGACCCCTCCACTTCTGGGCAGAAGTAATCTTTTTGTCTGGTCTGAGTCAGGGAACTCAATTAGTACATCCTTGTTGCCTCCTCCAGGTACTTGCTTGCTGCTGGAAGAGAGAGTGCTGTTTGCCTCCCACTCCCCTGAGCCATAGAAAGCATATTACCCATATGCACACGCATGAGGTTATGGGAAAAATGGTATCATGCTACTGATGTAGACTAGGTTATAAGCATCCATAAAGAAACGTTGCATGGTGTAGCTGGCAACAAATCAGACAATTCCAGTGTGCAAGTGGACAGAAAAATGCTATAGATCACAACCCAGGGTGCACAGATGTGCATCCCATGACAGTAATCTCTTTGCAGCATGAAATGCCTCTTAATCAAAGTTTCATTTTTATTTTTTAAGCAGGTGTTTAAATTTGAAAATTACCAGATCAAATTACTGTATTTGACCCATCTTTGTGAGTGTTTTTGATTTCTAGAAATGAAGACAGAGGCTGCACCGTTCTTCCCAGTGACTTTCTTCCTACACCATAGGAGGGCTGGGTTGGCTCCAAGCCCAGAGACTGAATGACTGTGAATCAGTGCTGCTAAGGATATTTCTCCGAGAAGCTGAGGATGCCTCTAATTTTCCAGCACTTACCCTTATTGGTAAACCTGCTATTAACACACCAGGAAACCACGCTACTGATCCTTTGTGAGAGCCTCCCAAATGTAGCCACAGAATTACATGGCAAGTCGTGCATGGCTGAAGCAGAGCCATGAATAGGAGAACAGCACAGGTTGGCTTGGTCATCCTATAACTGCTGCTCTCCTTCGGTCTGTCGCACAGATGAATAATTTAATTCTGGTTCTGTGCCCTGCGGGGACTGAGATTGGTGATGCCTAGGGGGTACCAGGAAAATCACTGTTGTAACTGTTGACGCAGAGAAACTGTCTGAATTCAGGGTTCTGCCTGTGGTTGGCACACTCGTGCATGCCAAACAGGGGTGCTCAAACTCCCAGAAGGGCCACAATTTAATTGATTGTTTTCAGACACCCCCTCTTTCACTTGCTAGCATATCATATCCCTGTGGCAGCAACAGCTATTGCTCTCGGGGCAATGGGGAAGGGGATTTTTAGCTCTCAGCGCCATTTGGCAGCTGGAAGCAAGTTGCAGAGTCCCCTTAAATGACCAGCCAGGTCTCTGCTGACCACACTTTAAGAACTAATCTAATTCCTTGTATTGTGGTAAGAAGCCATCAGTCGTAGTCACAGGACCCCATGGTGCTAGGCACTACACAAGCAAAAAGACAGCCACTTTCCCAAAGTGCTCACAGTCCAATGCTAAGCAATGATTAATTCAGTCTCTGGCTTCCAGGTTCAAACTGATAATCTGCAGGGCTTGGGTTATAAACCTCCTTGGACATATCTACACAGCGTGTGGGAGTGAGGCTCACAGGCTGGACGGGGCTCATGCTGCTGGACCATGGCGTTGAGGCTGTGGGAGAGGGTGGCTGGGTTTGAGAGCCCGAATTGCAATGTCAAAGCAGCACGTCTGTTGCTATTTTTAGAGCACGAGTGCAAATCTGTGGACCACGGTTGGGAGACTCAACCCCAAAGGCAGTGTAGGAAGGCCCCTTCAAGCCTGTAAACCTGCTTCATAAATCCTCCAGACATCCCCTCTCCTTCCTGTGCAGTTCAGTCTGCAGCATTCACAGATCCTAGGAACTTGGACCCTGAACTGCGCGAGGTGTTTCCTCTGGCGCTGTATTGTGCATCTGCATCTTAAAGTATATACGGTTGAGGAGAAGGGAGTTTAAGAACTATTCTCGTCCCTCTGACAAGATCAAGAGACACAAACTGCTTAGTCTGCTAAATGTGCAACTGTCTCTCTTAACATACCCCGGGGTGGTATGAACAGATTCAATGTGTTAGCCTCACATAGGCTAGCCCTGACTGGTTGGCCAATCTCAGTATTGCTGCGTGTTGCCTGCCCTTTTTGGCTTCTGTCTGATGTCCTCTATCTCGACTGCTCCCCCAGCCCCTGGGGTCAAGAGCTGCAGTGTGTCTGAAGGCTGGGGTTCTCCTTGTTATGAATTTCAAAAGTTCACGATCCTCCCTTTGAAGATTGCACTTTCTCTTCTTTAATGTTTTATGCTGTTTGTCATCCTTAACTGCAGAGGCTTCATGATCCCTCCTAAAATATTCACAAAGCCTCCCACTCGCAGAGCGAAGGCCTTGCCTAAAAAGAGAAGGGGAAGGAAGAGCCAGGTTTGCTTTTAATAGTGGGATGATCAACAGAGGTAAATATCTTTGACATCCCTTTACAAGTGACAAGCTGTTTTGCTATCAGGCCTGGCCCATGAGCGCTTACTTGGGTTCTTCCAGCCACAAGTTAAAAACCTCTGTGGACCTGTGCAAGTTCTGGGGCGAAGCTGGGGTTCGTGGACCCTGGTGGGTAAATGCTGGGAGTGGGAGGGACAGGGTTATTCTGGACGCTGAGCACTACGATCGCAATAGTAACAGGGTAATAATTTATAATAGATGTGGCCCTACCCCATTCTCCTCTGCTAGCAAGACTTGCCTCATCTGCCCCTTGTCTGCACATCTCACTTTGTGCTTTTTTTCTCCATTCCTCCAGCCCTCACTGAACTGATCAATAACCCTCTACCCTTTCCACCTTAACAGCTGGGTCAGACCACTGGCCTAACTAGCCCGAACAGAACAGGCAATAACGGCATGATCCATCTCCTGCCATCCGCTCCCAGCGTCCGGTAGTCAGAGGCTAGGGACATCCAGAGAACAGGGCTGCAACCCAGACCATCTTGGCGAATAGCTATTGATGGGCATCTTTGATTGTTTTGGGTTTTTTTATTTAAATCGCCAGTATCTGTCTGATGTAACCATATTGTGGTTGCATTTTCTCCCCCTGCCACTTAGGGTTTTTGGTCTTAAACTGTAATCTCTTTGGAGGAAGGGACAGTCTTCCAGTGTGTTTGTTTAGTGCTTGATCCAATGAGCGTTTCTGGGTGCTGTCACAGCGTTAAGTGATGGGTAGCATGATACATTGGGTAGACCAAGCATTGGACAGAGCCTGAGGTGTCTTCCCAGCTTTGTCACTGCCCTGTGGCCTGATCCTAGGTAAACAAGGTGAGTGAGATAATATCTTTTATTGAATCCACTTCTGTTGATGAGACCAGCCTTCAAGCCACACAGAGCTCTTCTTCAGGCCACAGGTAAGTCATTCCCCTCTTTGAGTCTGTTTTCCTGTCTTCAAAAGATAAAGTTAGTGACATTTGTGGGTGCAGAGCTCTGCAGAAGGAATAAAGATAAAAGCCTGAAGAGGGGGATGGCCTAGTCTTACCAATCCAGGCTCTCTGGCTGCTTCCAGTGCAAGTCATGTCAAAGCTTTGGTTGGACTTGGACCAAGTAGGATGTGTGCATGGGCTTACGAGGTCTGGGATTTTCCATAGCGCTCTGCATTGACCTCGATCTGCTCCTGAAGTCACTGGTAAGAGCCCCATTGGCATCCGTGGAGCAGAGTTAGACTAGGACTGAGTGATTTTGGAAAACCCACCCCCTATAGTCTCAAAGTCCAGTCCAGCAAACAGCCAGCCTGACTTGTGGGGGGCTCAGCACCATAAAGAATAGGGCTGTCAGATGGGAGATTCCCAAGGCTGGGACCTGCTCAGGCAAGGGGAACGCTGCTCTGGAAACACACAATCCTTTCGCTTTACAGGGAGCTCTCAGAGATCAACGCAAACCGCACACCAATCTAGTAGTTCCCATCTCACATATCCAAGCGGGAGCCTGATTATGTGAGAAGCCAATGCACTCACTAGCGGTGAGGAGGGTGGGGACAGAATAATCTGTGAACCAGCCCAGCAACTCATCGGTAGGCTTTGCAGAGAGACAGCAACCACCAGATGGCCCAAGGCGTCTGATTTTTACATTCAGACAATGCACCAAAGCTCAGCTCTCAGCCAGTTTTTACTGCAGCCCTGCCATGTGGTTTATTTTTGCACTTAGGCTCCTAACCACAGCTCATAAAATACTGGAAAAGATGAAAGCGGCTCCAGGCTAGACGAATGCATCAGTCAAGCCAAATGCAGCAAACGTTCTTAAAGGACAATGCGGCATTTGTGTTTGCCCTGATTTCACCCCATCAGGGTCACGTTGCCCTAGAGATGCTGATGGCTGTCCGAGCAAAGATGGGTGGGTGGGTAGCAATGTCCCTTTTTTACACCAGGGTTTACAAATTCTCTCAGGCCGTGGACTGTTTCAAATCAAAATCCCTTCATGCCCCGCTTTGCTCCCAACCTTGACCCCTCCAGGTCCTGGAGCAGTTGGCATGACTGATTTTCTGGCCAGGTCCTTAAGAAAACAGTTTTCTTTCATCTTATCACAATGCAAATGTTTCAGTTAGCTTGTTACATCTCCCTCTTGCTTCTGTCTTTCCTAGCTGCCATTTTCTTCCTTTTCCTGATTTTAGGGCTGTTCCTCATTTCTCAGGATCGCCTCTTCCCATCACTTGTGCCCTCTATGGCTCTGCTCAGACCAGGTTGTGGTGTCTCTGGCTGGCCATGTGTACACTTCCCTTCAGATTTTGGGGGTCACAGTTAGTCACAGTTGATTTGCCGTAATGGACCCCCCCCCCAGACAAAGGGGCCAGAGAGGGGGTTTGTGATGTTTGCGTGTAGGTGACTGAAACTTCTGCAAAACTCAAAACCCTGCAAATTCCTTGAAGCATTGGTCTTTGCAATAGCACAGTTGCTGTAAATTTGGGGAGCAAGCCCGCAACTCTGCCAGCCAACTGCAACTGCTTTTTGGTGCTCTGGTATCTGCAGATTAAAAGCCAATGATCTAACCTGGCAAAGCCATGCATCCTACTATTGTTACGCTGGTGATAGATATGCCTACCAGCAAGAATAGTTATGTTTTTATTTAATTTCTCTTTTTGTATGCTGTGAACGTAACTGTCAACATCAGGTGATGGGTTCTTCTTGCTTCATAAGTGGCAAGTCATCTTAAAATAATGGTGACCTGTGAAAACGAAGCCCGCTGCGAGTATATTTTGGGCTGTTTTATCAATGGAGTTAATGCAAGTTGTGAGGCACTTACTCCAAACTCTGCAAAGAGGCTGGATTTCTGGTCAAGGATAGCACCTGCTGTTGTTGCAGAGAAACAAACTTGGTGAATGCTCTTTGTAAATAACCAGGACTGCAGCAAAAACATACCAGACTGGTATAATCGACTTCTCTTCTTAACAGAAACAAAGCCAGCAAGGCCCAGAACCCAGGCTAGATGCTTGGGTCAAAAGGGCAAGCGACATCCTGCTGTTTCGGGTAGACGTTTGGCTTGATGCATTGCGACAGGCTGCAGCCTCATGGGTCCTGGATGTCATTCTGACCCTGCACCATGAACCCTGGGACAATCCCAGAAAACGCAGGCTGAGCAGCAGCCCTGGGGTCTGTTTCTATCACTCCTTACAGATTCCAAGCTCAGAAGCGAGCGACCATTACAATCTAGTCTGCCCTTATGTGGCCGTAGGGACATTTCCCCCTTTCAGGTGCGCCTGGCACTAGGACAGGTAAGGCTGGGTATCTAACCCGGCTCGCAGCAGGTGAAATGCGGGGGCTGCTTGGCCCCATAGCACCCTTCCATGTGAAGCTTAGCAAACCCGGCTGCCCAGGATTTATAGTACCTGTTTAACAGCTCCCCACAAACCTTAAGTGGACCTGTGCATGCATCTGAAAATAGTGCTTCTAGGAGACCTTTCTCCCCTGGGGATGACTTCGCTGGGCTGGTAACATGATGTAGCCATGCAGCCTTTTGACAGAAACTGCTCTCGTCTGCCTACAGCCCTGGGGCACAGTGCAGGAGTGGAAGGAAGGCCTTTGGGGGCTGGAGCACAAGCGAGGTGGCTGTCCCCATTTGGAAGCCACCAGCAGGCTTGGCTCCCAGCTGCCCTCCATCAGAACTGCAGGATGGCAGCAATCCGGCTGCTTTCCATCCCACAGGAATGCATTGATGATGGGTGTCTCCAGCAAGCACCAGAAAGCTGTGACAGGGGCAAGGAAGCTAGAGGATTCATCTGCTGCAGGAGGACTTCCACCAACCTCCCTAATCAGCAGGAGCTGGCACCTGCAGATCTGTGGTCCTCCCTCTCTTTTCTGACACTGACAGATAATGAAATGGGCACCAGTGCCACTATTTAAATATTATCCATGCTGGAGAGTTGAGTTCCCAGAGCAATTCAATCCTCCCCAAGCTATTGGACCCGGCTCTTTGCAGCCTCGGCTCGGCTGCAGTGGTTACACTCGGGTCCTGCACTGGAGGATCTCTTTGCAGACAGAATGGCTGGAGTCCATCTAAATTTTTTTCTAAACAGCTGAGCTTCTGGGGAGCAAGTGAGCTGCACAGAAGAGAGGCCAGAGCTCCTCCAGAGGGTTTGTGGGACAGTTAAGAGCAGCAGTCTCTTGGAGAGCAGGTGTCCAGCAAGGTGGGCCCCTGAAGGACTGGAAATGTGGTGAGCTGCACGGCTCCAATGCAGCCACCTCCTTCCGGTGAGAGTGAGGCCAAGGTCTCAGTGAGGGGTGGACATTCATCCTGCTTGACTTCCAGCAGAGGCAGGAGCCTCTTGCTAACGATAAACCCCAGGAGCAGCTAGCTGGCTGGCCGGGCTTGCCTTGCAGCTTGGGAGCAGAGCGGAGCTGGGGAGCAATAGCGTCTCCTCCTGCACCTGACTGGCGTGGATGCACAGCCGTCCACCCAGGAGCATGGATTCCTCCCGACCATCTCAAGCGTCTGCTCCCGGAGTCCAAGGGCCATCTGCTTTTCTCCCAGCTCAGCATCCATTGCTTTCCCATCCTCCTGTCTCCCCTCTTCCTTTCTCCTATGCCATGCCCTCAAATCCCCCTGGTATTTCCATCTTATAAACCACAGACTGGCTTACAAAATGGATTGGGCAGAGTTGTGTGCAGAATGATGCTCTGGGCACTGTCTGGAGAACCTCTCCCCCTCAATAGGAAGCAGGCTAGGAATCTTTCCACTCTCGCTGGATGGATAATGCCCTGCTCTTTCCCCAGCTGTTGCATGACAGAGCTCGCCTTGTGCCCACGGAGATGCTTATTGCTTCAGAGCATTGCTGCAGCTAGCTACAATGAGCTGTTAGTTGAAAACTATTTGTCCGCACGCTGCCCCCCTGTCTCCTGCACAGGGGCCTCTTCCCAACACCACGCTGGCACTTCTCAGTCACAGCAAATACTTGGCAGGCCACAGAGCCACAACTGACTGGCTAGGGATACGGCCCCATCCCCTGCTAGCTGGCCAGATGTGCCAAGCCACAGTTTGTGTGTAGAAAGCAAAATATCATGGAGGTTAAAGGAGCCCATGAACTGCAAAGCCTCACTTGAGGGAGATGTCTCCCACTAAGCTGCAAACAATACCAAAACTTTGTAATGCAGTGAGGAAAGACAGGAATGTTTCATGTTGGGCCAAATTCTGGGCCACCTGTAGGCTAGGCTGGAAAACTGAAGTGCTGCTTAACTGCTAAGCTGGTTGGGAAATAGCATTTCCCCTTGGGTGGGAAATTCTGACATTTCAAAAGGTGCTTGGGGGGTCCACAGTGGAACAGAAAGTCAAAATTTCTTGTGGGAGGAAAAAGCTGGGGGAAAAAAAAAAAAACCCAAGCATGGAGACATTGAACTATTTCAGTGCAACATTAAAGCATTTTGTTCTACTACTGTCAATGTAGTGACATGTAAAATATTAAATAGAATTTAGACAAACATCCTGCATTATTAAAATTCACATATCAAAACCGAATAGAAAAAGGGTAGTGATTTCTACACTTTCTCCTCTAAATGCTTGTCTGTGTGGGCACAGCCTTTGTATTTTAGAGACTCCTAGAGTCTGCTTATTGAAAACTAGGACACAAGAGCCCGTTCTCTGCCCCGGCCATCCTTTTGGCATTCAGTGGGAAGGATGGTCTAGTGGTCAGAGCACTTGCCAGGATGCAGGGTCAATTCCCAGCTCTGCTCTTGACTAATTGTGAGAGCCCAGGCGACTCATTTTATCTATCCCCTTCCTTAGTTCCCCATCTGGCATGAATGGAGACGTTGGCAGTCAGGCTAGTGGTGGGGGCAAGAGCCGGTGGTTGGAGTAGGAGTTGGGGAGTTTAGAGCCAACTTTTTGACATTTGTGGCCATTCAGGTGGAGGAGTCCCTAAGGTCCCTCAGACAGCCTTGCCGTGGCTCAGTGGTGCCCTCGGGACTAACACGTCCCCCTCACAGCAGCAGGATGAAGGTCAAATCCACGGGTGTTGGCGAGGTGCACAGATCTGTAGCAATTGGGGCCAGAAAACTAGCTAGACCCAGACTGTTTTTTTTTCTACCCAACACTGGGTTTTGCTACTCGCCTGCCAGGGGAATTCAGCATCATTCCAAGTGTTGTTTTTCTCTTCAATGTTACAGCAGTGACAGCTGCTCCCAGAATAAGATCTCTGGCTTTTCAGCAGGGCATTAAAGACGCAGGGTGATTTCCAGCTTTCATGTCCGCTGCTGCCAAGCTGCCCTTGGTAATGAAATGCAATGCGTTGCTGAGCTCCACAAGACGTCACTTTCTGTTGTTTGTTTGCTGTGAAGAGCTTTCTTCCTCTGTGTCACGGCCAGTTCTTTTGGTAGAAGGTCAAGATCTCATGGGAAGGGGAAACAATCTGGTGCTGGAAGAACTCCCGAGAATCTGTTTCGTAACCAGAGTTTTTCAGGGTTGGTTGTTTCTTTGCTCACTGTTGTTTTGTACTGGACAGTCCAGTGTACAAAGCCAGGGGTGTTTTCCTCACTTTTGTTCAAGTCGTCTTTGGTGTTTTGTGGGGAGCCAGTTCCTTACACACTGGGTATGTGCCTAGTTTGATTGTGAAGGCAAGTGGAGATGAGGGGGTTCATGGGGCAGGGTTAGAGCTGGACAATGAGCAAACAAACAAGACGGATGGAGGGGAGCCATGGGTCTACTGGCCCCTGCACCTTCTTCTCCAAGAAACCCAGGCCGCCACTGCATGAGCTAAAGGCCTCCTTACCTAGCACCTATAGCAGTGCTCCTTAAATTTTTGAGGTTGCACCCCCACATCACACCCATAATAGGCTCTTTTAACACCTTCTCTACCCCCAGGCAACCATGTCCAGGGGCAGGGAGTGGGCCATGGCCACAGCTAGGGCCAGGATAAAGCCAAGGGTCAGGGTTGGGATCTATAGCTGGGGCCCCAGCCAGAGCGGGGTGTTGTGATGCTCCCTCCCTGCCCCTAGCAAAGGCTGACCTGGGCTCTGCCATTCCCTTCTCCCCCAAATGAGCCTCCATGCATGCTCAGAGGGCAAGTTATGAGGCCGTTTTCCTCACAGGGCCCCTGGACGGCAATGCACTCATACGGCAGTTTCCACTTCATGCAGGTGACGGAGCGGGTTGCAGCCCATGAAAGCTTATGCCCGAAGAAATCTATTAGTCTTTAAGGTGCGCCAGGACTCTCGTTGTTTCCACTCATGCAGAGTGAGCCAGTCGCTACGGACGCCCCAGCAGAAGGGTTGTTGGAGGCACCTTGGTGTGGTGGGAGCGCGGGAACCAGCTCGCCAACTGCCTCACACCCGCCGATGATGGACGGTGACAACTGGGGGGGGGGCTTCCTGATGCTCTGGGCCCCCTCCTAAATCATAGGCCCTATAGCTCCACCCCCTAATTAGCAGAGCCTGCTCATGCCAGGCTCCTATAGGATGAAGTGCTTGTCAGTCAGCAGGGTGGGGGGTGGGTTAGGCCAGCTGGCTGGGCTGGGGCATCGTTAGGAAAGCACACGAGCCTTTCCTTACAGCTGTCTGGGGCAGGGGGGATGCAGCAGGGGAAGCCGGGGTGCCTTATCGCTTTGACCTATGGGGCCCGTGCCCAGGAGCCACCAGCTGGGAGACCCCCTCGTACCGTGCCAGCACGGGAGAGTGGTGGATGAATGGCCACCCTGGCCCAGGGACTGGGTGCCGCGCTCCTGTCCTGCCCCAGAGCTGGCACATAGTTGCTTTGCTCCAGGGTGGGCTGGCTGGCACGCTGTATGGCCTCTGGCGTGGCCCTTCCACGGCCCTAGGGCATCACGCCAGAAGCTGGATCCTGTGCCAGCCGGCTCCACCGCCCTCGGGACAGACCCACAGGATTGGGGCGAGTGCAGAGAGCAGCCTCTGGCCCCAGATCGCCCCAGATCGGCCTGCCTGCAGGCTGCTGTGATGGGGGGGCCTGGCTGAGGAGATGCTGTGTGGGTCTGGCTGCCAGGCAGGGTGCTCTGTACCTAGATGAGGGGAAGGCACCGTCTTTTCCTAATGTAGGTGCAGAAACTCTGGTTATGGAGCAGCTGGGCTGCTCCTGGTCTTCTGGCCTGGTGGAGCTGGTAGGCTGGGCAGAGAGCAAGTGTGAACAATCGGGGGGGGGGGGGAATACGAGGGCTGATAGGCACCCATGTAAGACAAAGCCCTGGATAGTGGGCCGGTCCCTATGAAATCAGGACCGCTGGTCACCCTAGGGGGTCAGTGGTTCCCAACCTTTTCTCTGATGTGGCACACCTTGAAATTTTTTGAGGCATCTCACATTAAAAACTCATGAATATTCAAATTTGCTCAAAATAACATGAATATTGATGAACCGTAGCACAGTGTTTTGGAAATGCTGCTATGTGGGGTAGCAGAGCAGGGAGGGCAAGACAGGGGAGGTCAGGAGTGGTGTGCAGTGGCAGGAGTGAGTGTGGGGAGCAGAGCAGGGCAGGGGTACGGCCGGCGCAACCCAGTAAGCCTGGTCAGCATTGCAGGGGGGCGCTGGAACCTGCTCTGCTTGCAGAGGGTGCCAGAAATGGTAGCACCGTTCCTGGACAGGGGTGGCCAAAGAGGACAAGGGCAGCCATGTGGGGAACAGCACAAGGGTGTAAAGAGAGGAGAGGGGAATGGAGAACACGAGTGGCTTTGTGGGGGGCAGGGGGAAGCTGGGGCGTGGGAAGGTAGGGCAGGGGTGCACGGCGCAGCACCCACTTCCCCCTTCTCTACAGTGGCTCCCTGCCACCCTGGGCAAATCCTCACCCCACTGCTGCTCCCTCCCACCCCAGTGGGTCCCGTTCCCCCCTCCGCCAGCCCCTGCTGCCTGTGATGGACCCTCCCATCACTGCAGGGCCAGAACTATCCCTCCAGCCCCCAGCTCACCCCCCCCAGCTACACCCCCCCCAACCAAACAGCCACCCACAACCTCAGCTACACACCCGCTGCTACACAGCCACCCCCACCCACCTCTGCTACACACATACCCCCTGCCCCCCACAACTCCAGCAGCCCCCCTCAAAGCCCTTGCCTTGTCTGTTTGCAGGGACAGGCTGGGAGCTGCGTCCCTGCCACAAACTACTTTGTGTGCCCCCCCTAAAAGGCTCACCATTGGCCCCCACTGCTACCTTCCCTGTGTCGCCAATCCCCCCTTGCAGCCCTAACCACCCCACACAACGCCCCAGGACTTCTTTTTTGTTTTGCTGAACTGAACTAACATGACTATCCCTCTGGAACTTGTAAATTATTCTTGGGTGTGATATTTATAAAGATCTTCCCATCATGAAACTTGATCATCTTTCACTTAACATAAGTGAGCTAATACTGAACTACAAAGTTAAAACAAACATTTTTTTTTTAAAAAGTATGAGCATTAATTAATAAAAAAGTGGTAACAATAATGAAGGCTCAAAAAATAAATACCACATTTAAAATTGTGGCACTCAAATCTTACAAATGTTTCATATAGGCTTGGGTTTATGTGCACTAGACATTTAATACAAACAAGTTTAAAAAAAGGTTCCTAGTGTGTAGCTATAAATGAAAAGCACCAAATTGCAGTGAAATTCTCTGAAGTACTCAAGTTCATAAAGCTCTTGCCCTCTCAACTATTACATAGTAAGTACAGAAGAAGCTAAAAAGTTACTTACAAAAAAAATGCTACAGCAGAGACATCATACATAGCTGTAATGATTATCTAAAAGGGCAGCACTGTATTTATATGTAGCAGCCTATATGGACCTACCTGGTAAACTGATCTAACCAAAGCCAAACTAAAATTGTCATAAAGTCAAAGGAAAAGCAAAAGAACAGGTAAAAAAGAAAAGGAAAAGGCAATATTTCACAAAATTAAAAAATGGCAGAATAAATGGTTTCCAAAGGGATAGCCGTGTTAGTCTAGTCCAGTAAAAAAACAACAAGCAGTTGTGTGGCACTTTAAGACTAACAGATTTATTTATGGTCACATTGAGGAATTAAAATCTGAGCCCAAGGGAAAATTCCTACTATTGTACTGTCTGTTGGTTGCTCGTGCTTTTTTAGCATGTCAATGTGAAGGTGATGGGCAGATAATGGTGAAATCTGCAATTCAGTGGAAGCACAGATCCTAATGATAGTTTGCCTTGATGAGACAAGAGTGAAAGGTGCTTAGGCTTCCAGCCCTACTAGCTTTTTGCCAGCCCTGCACAGCCCACGTGGCTAGGCTGAGCAGGGAGGGAGCTCTAACTCCAGCTCTCCCAGATTCTCACGGCACACTTTGAGTGTTGCCCTGGCACACTGGCTGGGACCCACTGCCCTAGGTGCTGGCAGCTGGCTCCTGCTGTTGCTGACAGCGATGGGAGCCAGCTTTGCCACGGATCTGGGTGGAAGCAGGCTTGGGCCCTTGATTTGGGCTGGAGGGGGAATGGCAATGGCTGTAGGGGGTGTGAAAGAGAGAAGCTGCAGCTAGCACGCTCAAAGCCTAGAGGTGTCCAGGGAGGAGTAGGATCCTCGAGCGGTGGCTTGCATTAGTAGCAGATCCTGGAAAGCAAGCACCTACTACACTGCCTGCCCTGGGAGAGCTGGGGGAGGCAGGGCTGAAAGCAGCCTTCACAGCTGCTGCTTTCTCCAGCCAGAGACGCCTTGGCGCAGAATTGCAGCAGATGGGAAAGTTGCGTGGAGAGAGAAACTTTAGCACTGAAGTCCTGGCCTGGGCTGAGCCATGAAGAATTGTACCCATGACCGCACACACAAGTGATGGCCGGTGCAGGCGACGTAACTGCCCTGGCAGGCACGATGGCACCCTTTGGAGTGAAAAGCAGAAACTGTTACGGCTTGAAGCAAGAACAATTCACGTTATCTTTGGAGCAGCCCCTGTTACGCACAAAACAGGTCTCTGCAGGCGCAGTGCAGATAATCCAGGGTCCTGCTCGGGGCTGGCTCTGAGCAGACAATCAAGAGCCACCCCCTCAGCTTGCACCCTGGCCAGAAAGCAGCTGGAGTGAAGGTGTGGCGCTCTTTGGGAGGGTGGGTATCAACAGGGACTGGCAAAGCCACGGCAGGAGCGATCACCCTGGCGCCAGGCATTTTTTGTTGTTGTTTTTTTTTTAACCTTAGTGGTGCTCTAAGTATGTGGCTGGGCTAAGTCTGTGGTGAAGAAACAACAGGCCCATTCCTGCACCCCTTGGCATTGGTGGGAAAATTCCTGTTAACTTCACTAAGTGCTCTGAAAACCAGATGACACTTTGCAGTGGAGGACGTGGCTCTGAATCACTCCGCCACGCTTCAGCTGCAACTTCAAAGCCCTGCCTGTACACCCGGTTTTAGAGCACTAGCGGGCGTCCGGCCAGCATGACTCTGCAGCCCCGGGCTATTAGCCTCGCTCTACGATGCTGTGCACATCTGCCCTCAGTACCAGCAGATGTGCCTGAGCCAGGTGGGGTGACTGCTGGATAGGCCAAATCATCCAGAAATTTGGTGTGCCAGGCACTTGACTTGCCCATTTGCTGTTGAAGCTACTTGGGTGTTTTCCATTGAGGGCAAGCAGCCTGGAAGGCCACACGCAGCATCGCTCTGAGAGCGGTGCCAATGGGACCACCAGGGTGTGGGGGGAAGTTTATAAGTAGGGGGAGTGACAGACAGATGCTGGACAGGAGGACTGATCAGAATAAGGCACGGCAGTGGCAGGATCTGCTGGAGACCTCATGGTCTGTGGACTTGGCCAGTTTGCCAGATTCAAACTCCAATCGCCCATGCCCCACCAGGGAAGGAGAGAGCTTGATTTTTGCAGGCTGTACAAGCGGTCATTGCAGCGATGCGATGGGTGTTTGAAGGAAACCCCGGGGCTAGCCTTTGCTCTCAATCTGTAAGGCATTGGCACACCTGCCAGGGGCTTGGACACTACTCCAGATATTGGGCAGGGGAAGGTGTTCCAAAGCGTTAGGGGCGAATAGGAATGTGCCTCCCTGAACAAGATTTTTCCATTTGAACATGTGATTGTAACAAGTGCTAAAACTTGGGCACCTGCTCCCATCAAAAAATGCTCTTTAAAAAAGCAGTTGACAATTGTTTCAAGGGTTTCTGGAGTTATAAGGAAAGGAAGTGTGTGTGTAAACATTTGCTTTGAGATTTAATGTCACTCTCCCTCTAGCAGAGATGTAGCTCTGTATAATCATCTGTCTCAAAAAGACAAAACTCTTCTCTGTCCCACAGCAGAACAGTAAACTGAGGCACAAGAAGGGAAAAGAAATACTATACCCGACATTAGCATAGTGCGGGCCCTAAACTTGCTATCCACGTGGGTAGAGGCACTGCAGTAACTCACCATTGTGCCCATGCCTGGGCAACAGTAACAGACTGAGAAGAAAGCAATGCCTTATGTGTTAGACGGGGGTAATTATTGTATGTGTTGAACATACAGGGTTGTGCACCCAGCTCTAGCCGGCCTGATGGCTTAATAAACCGTGTGTGACCTATTCAATGTCCAAGCAATTCAAGCACACACACCCCCATCTCTTTTTAATAGTGTCAAAGAAACCCTTTCAGGTGCATAGCAAGTGCAAACTGATACACTGCTGTCTTCCTGAGTCTGCAGTCACACCAAAAGATGCCAGCTCCCTCCTATGCACCTATTAATAGAGCCTTGCAAACCTGCAGGTGTCGGCTTTATATATGCAGACCGTGTTTGCAGATTGAGTGCAAACATCACTGTTGTATCCATGCTGGGCTCTGCCCATTAACTCCTCCAATGTTGATGCTAGAACCTAATGATGACCAGTTGCATGGTGGAATTAACCATTTTGCTGCTGATTATGTTAGGAGTGAAGCTTGCAGGAAGGAAGGGCATAGAGAAGAGGCATAAAAATAGGAGTGAAGTAGAGAAGCAAAAGGCTGAAATAGCACTGGCCTGAAAGAGGACATACCTGCCTCCTGAGTGATGTCAAATGTGACAATGAAGCATTTAAAAATATCTGTGCTTAGGCCCCTTTTATAATCATCTCAACCCCTGTTAAATGATTCCTTGATGACAGTGGGAGCTCGGCTGCAGACTGAGGACGTTATGTGGTCCTAATTCGCATCCCTCTCCACAGAACCTAGTAACTTCCCTTCCCGAAATGAGTTTGGCTGCACACCTGTGATTTGTTCTCCCCTGGGGAATTGTACAGCTTTGATTCATTGCACCACTTGCTTAAACATTGCTCAGCATCTGAGGAAGAGCAAGGGCACCCTTCTCTAGGTGGGGGTTAATACAGTGCTGTCTCGGGAAACTGCATCTCTTCCATCCTCAGTGGTGAAGGATTAATTGGGCTGTGTGTGTGGCACAGTGCATGGGTCTAAATAGCACCATGGTGCTAAGAAAGGGAAACGCTGACCAGCTACACCTTGGAAACTCACTAGTGCCCTGTGTGACTTGTGGGAGACCCTGACACAACTATCAGTCCTCAGGTGGGCTTCCTGGTGTCCTCTGATCACGACAGTGCACGAGAGCTGTGCTCTGCATCAGTTTCAATGTCACAGGAAAATCATCAAAGGAATTGGCACTCGATTTTTTAGCATTCCTGTAACTGTGAACCTTCTCGTCCTGCCCATGTGTCTCTCCTCTGTTGACAAGTGTGTGTGCTGACTGGCAAGGAAACACAAAAACGGCTTCCTAATGGACTGCTGGGGAGAGCCCAACTATGCAAACAATAAAATACAGGCGTTTTACTGGTGCTAAGTCTTGCCTGCACCCTGGTCTATATGGGTCACTTTAACCAATTGCCCACCCAAGAAGAGGGTTCACAGCTGCTTTAAGGTGAGCGACCTCAGCCCCAAGAATAACTGCAGCGGAGAGGGAATTGATAAGGCTGATGCACAAGGGGGAGAACTCGGTGCACTTTTTCTGCTAATTACTGTTCTTAGCCAATGAAGCAACAGTGTGGATGCTGCAATCTGGTAAAGGAGAGAGCGCCTTGTTGAAGAGAAGAGGGAGGGGGGATTCGACAGCAGCCTTCAACTACCTGAAGGAGGCTCCAGAGAGGATGGAGCTGGGAGGCAGGTGACCGAACACAGAGCAATGGTCTCAAGTTGCAGGGGGAAGGTCTAGGTTGGATATTCGGAAGAACGTTTTCCCTAAGAGGACAGTGAAGCACTGAAATGAATTACCAGCAAGACGGTGCAATCTCCATCCTTAGAGATTTTAAGGCCTGGCTTGGCAAAGCCCTGGCTGGGCTGGTTTAGTTGGGGTTGGTCCTGCTGTGATCGGGGGGGACTAGACACCTCCTGAGGTTCTGTCCAACCCTCATCTTCAATGAGTCTGGGATCCTCTGATCATCCTCCTCTCCATTATCACCGGTGGCCAGGATATAGCTTTCATAACGTATTACGCCGACGTTGACTGTGCCTCCTGCGTATTCCATAGGGCTGTCAGCCCCCTTTCCTTAGCAGCGTTGCCTCACCCTGCTGATGGTGGGGTGCCCTTCTCACACAGGTGACTAGGTCTGTCATCTGCCACACAGTAAGCTACAGGCCCATTAGTTACGATTGCAATCTTGTGGTAGGACAGCCCCTGCCGATCGCAAATCAAAATACCCAAACTGGTATAAACTGGTAACCTCTCAGCATCGCTCTGTCTGGGAACCTCTTGTAATATAGGACCCTTTCTGGATTAGCGACATATGCCAAGTTTTGAGGCCTTGGGACTTAGTTTGGTTGAACTGATGTCTTTATAGGCTCAGGACCTGTCAGTCTTTGCATTCCTGCCTTAATCCATAGCCGAGTGGGCACTCCAGCCCAGTGAGGGGTTGTGTTGCTGGCCAGATGTTGTAGTTCCCAGTCTGACCGATGCCCAGCCCGGCTGGAGGTCGCACCTTTGTGGCTGAGTGTAGACAGCATTCGTTCAGCAGCTGAGCTGCACCAGCCTTGGTTACAAGCAGCCAGGTGACCCCAGCATCCTCCCAGTCCCAAATTCCACCCAGCCATGTGTCCTGACGTCTCCAGCCCCATCCTGGGAAGTGGGGAGAAATAACAGGGTTCATTGCTCCTGTAAAGAGGCAAATTCACCTCGCGGTTTATTAACGGAACTGGGGTAAACTTGCCCTTCCCTTTGGACACCGCACTGAGTTGGCCATTGGTAAAAATGAAATAAATTTATTAACAAAATAGATGTAGGACTGAGAGAGCTCGGGAGTAAGGAGTGAAGGTAGAAAGAGCGACAAGTAGGATGAAACAAAATACACTTCTACTAAAAACTGGATCTAGCTCGATGCAGGCTTTGTTCAAGGCAGTTGCTCTCACCAATCTGTTCTCTTCCCAGCCACGGCCGACTTTCCCTACATCAGGACCTTCCAAAAGCGCAAGATGCTGGCTTCCCTGGTCAGCTAAGTGCAAGATCTTTGCCTAAACAGGTTTCTCATCGCTATTCAGTTCCAGAGACTTCGACTCTGATAGCTCCCAAGAGCTCTGGCCTCCCATGTCTGCCTAGTGATGAACTCCAGAACTGGCTTTTGAACTTGTTGCTATCTCCCAAAGTTCAATAAACCTATATGAGGAGGCAGGATGACCTCATGCTGTTCGTCCCTTCCTGGGGGCTTCCCATCCCCGCGTAGGATTTCCATGCACATGGGGTTTCCGCCGTTTCTCATTCCCCCAGGCCGAATATACACAGGGGACAGGCAGAGGGCTGCTGTGACATCCCCGCCTGTCTGGCAGCCTGGTATCAGTGAGTACCCATGTTTCCTCCTATCGTGTTCATACAGCCATTTTACAATGATATCAATCACCAGGCATTCAAAAAAGACCTTACATGATACACTAATGTTGTATTCAAGCTGTTGATTCAGTGCTAATCACTTGAGCTTCAGTCCCGTCTTTATAGACCAATAAACGCTTGAAATAGCTTCTTCTTCCCAGTGACGTTTACTCAAGCTGTGAGGAAGGCAGCATGGACTCTGATGATGAAGGCCGCTCCAGGTTCTTTCTTTCTTCACTTTTTAGCTTAACAGCTTTGTCTGTCTAATATATAAAAAAGGGACCCCAAAAATAACCAACAAAAAAGTGGGGGAGTCCCCAAACCCTGGCTCATTTGGGTTTTTTGCTTTCATGTGATGGAAAAATCTGAAAATAGTTTGAAACTATTTTTCTCGGGGTGGGAGGAGAAACCTTTTGATGGAAAAGACAATTGGCTATTAAAATTCTAGCTTTAAATTTTAATTGATGGTGAAAAGAGAGCAAGCAGGAAATAGTTTGCCTGAGGCGGGGCTGCTGGATTTTGGGTCTCCCCTGCTCTGAGCATAGAGGTCTAGAAATCGCGCCTTATAGTCAGAGATGGATGAAAACCTCTACATTGTCTGCAAGTTCAGGGAGGACAGAGCCATCAGTGGCTATTAACCAAGATGGTTAGGATGCAAACCCGTGCTCTAGGTCCCTAGACCTCTTACTGCCAGAAACTGGGGCTGAAGGGCAGTTCGAAACTTGCTCTGTTCTGCGCATTTCCCCTGAAGCACCTGGCATTGGCCGCTGATGGAAGACAGGATCTTGGGCTGCATAGACCATTGGTCTGACCCAGTTCTTATGAACAAATATCCATTCAAGGAAAAGCTTATTGAACATAGGCACCTCTACCAGAAGAAGGTGCCATAAGATCCAGTTACAGGCAGCTGAAGCTAAAAAAAAGCTGGATTAGAAATAAGATACACATTTTAAATAATTTGGAGAAGTAACCTTTGGCCAGTTTGCCTAGGGCCGTGGTAGATTCTCCATCACCTGGAGTCTTTAAACCAAGACAGGCTGTCTTTTTAAAAGATACGCTAGAGCTCAAACAGAAGATGTGGGTTGATGACAATTTTGGAGGGGTAGGCCTTGGATCTGTGCTATATGAAAGGTCAGACTGAAATCTCAAATGGACCCTCCTGCCCCAGCTCTCCCCACTGCCCCAAACTGGTATTTGTGTTCCAGCGATGACCATGCTGATGAGTCTCACTCATGGCCATGCATGTGACTCTGAAACCCAAACCCTGATGCCCAGAGTCTGCCACACTGAGAGCACAGAAAGTCCGTATCTGCCGTGTTTATTGCTGCGGCTCAATGGAGCCTTTCCCGTGCGGCCTGGAGATGGTTTCGTTGCTCCCACTTAAACTTGTTGCATGTGATCTTGTCAGAGAGCATGAAGGAGTCCTGGTCCAGTTCTTTGAGATGGATGCCAGCCTGCTGCAGATTACTCTTCAGGTTATCTTCAAAGAATTTATACAGACACCCTGGCTTTCTTCTCCCTCCGCCCCCAGTTCCCCATACAAGAGGTGTTTTGGGAGGTGGCGATCTGCCATTTGAATGACACATCCAGTCCAATTTGTGCTCTCAGGAGTATTTACTCAAGGTTGGCTGTGTACGTTCTCCCAAGACCTTAATATTGGTCACTCTGTTCTGCCAACGAATGTTCATTATTGAGTGCCTGTGAAATTGCTCCAGATGTTTTATGTGCCACCTATGAAGAGTCTCAGATCCCTGCAGGCGAGATGCTGGAACCTCGGCACTACAGATCTTCAATTTGGTGGACAGACAAATGTGTTGGTTGAGGACTTTTGTTCGAGTCGGCCAAGAGGGCCTGGCTAGTGTCACTGATTCTGGAGGCAATTTTCTCATCCAGGGAACTATCACGCGAGACGTTGCTGACTGGATATTTGAACTGAGCCATGTTTTTGGCCATATGCCTTGGATGAAGATAGAATCAGCATATAATATAATTTAATATGACTAATGAGGGCCTAACAGCTTCTTCAGCATAAGGTGCAAAAAGCCCCAAGTAGGCAATTTGGGAAATAACCTACCCTTAGAGGAGCTACACTCTGCTCTCCAGGACAGCAGATGGACATTTTTCAAACTAAGAGTGTCATTGAGAAATACCCATTTGTCTTCTCCCTGTCGCCTGCAAAAAAGATTCTTAGGAACTGGTGACTTTTGTGGTGGGGGAGTGCGAGGGGGTGGGAATAATGAGAATATTCATAATATTTGTTAGTGACAGTTTCTCACTCAGCAAAAAAACCCCAGTTTTCAGCAAATGAAAAATGTGGATAACATTTTCTGCATAATAATAATAAGAATTAAAAATAATAGTAATTAAAAAGTTCACTGAGTCTGGGCCTGTTTTGCATCCTGTTATATGGAAACACTTTGCCCCCTTAAATGTTTCCAGCTGTCGCTTTAATCCAGGGCCTTGGCCAGACACGGAAAGAGCTCTCAAATTCTGGTCTGTCTAATCCAGCCTGTGGCAGCCCTTGCTGGAGATGCTACAGCGGGGAAATGTCCCAAGAGACACATCTCCCCGCCCCCACCCTTTCAGAGACAATCCTAGAGCTCAGGACATTGTCACGCTCAAATATTTCTTGCTATTCTGGCTAAATTGTCCTAAATGGGCCCTTAGTTCTTTCTCCCCAACCAATTCTCCCTTTCCGTAGTGTTCATCTTCAGACACATCTAGCTGGCCCATGATTTGTCTGCCAACCAAGCTATGCATATTTAGCCCTTTTAATCTCTCCTTAATAACTCAGTCCTTCCAGCCACTAAATCCTCTTGGCGTTACTGAGAAGGATGCGCTGGCTGCAGGCAGCAGCCCCACGGTTTGCTGGGGGTGGGGGTTGTCTTAATACTCTCTATGCAAAGACCTGACCATCAGGACCTGTTTGAAAAACCTCATTGAGCAAATGGGTCTCACGCTATGTTTATGCAGCGAGCGGCTGCGCTGAAAATCTGGGTTATCTGGAAGAAGAATGTCGGGGAACAAAAATGAGTCTCAAACTTGGGGGAGCCCCAGCAATCACTGTGCAACAGGGTCTAAAGAAACTCCAGCCGCCAGAGAGCTGGCACCTGTGTGCCTCTTGAGCAGTGACACGCGCTGTTCCTGCCTCTTGTCTCGTTAGCACACGTGCCAGTGCACGCTGCTGTAGACTGACGTCTTCGGCAGACAGCCCCAATCAATGAAACGGGAACGGCAGACAGACTGAAATAAAAATAGAAAATGGGGGGATGGTTCCCCAGTGACTGGGGAGCGAGCTGTGCTAAGAGCAGGACGGCACAGAAAGATCTCGGATGGGAGAGGCAATCCTGGGTTGCTCCAAGGGGGTCTGACTGGGAGTGCTGGGGTGAAATTAAGTGGGAAGGGGAGGTTAATTAAAGGGTCTGAGTGGGGTGGGTGAGTACGGTTCTGGACTGGGATTCAGGAAAGCAAAGCTCACTTCACAGCTTTGACCCTTGCTCTTTGGACTAGTCGCACCGTCATCAGCACAGACCTCAGTTTTCACACCTGTAAAATGGGGATAATCACCTTGCCCGGCTGTTAACCGTCTCTTGCTGTGTAGCTGTGTGGCCTCTAGAAAACTGGGACTCATGTCTCAGCCAGGTGCTACTGCCGTACAAATAATCAAGCCGCAGAGCAGTCTTCTGAGGGGTGTGATGTGAACATCATAGCTTGAGATGCTTTAAACTGAACTGGGCAAACACCGCAGGGAATGGATTTTCGGTCCCAGTCCTGTGCTGAGCAGCAGTAGGAGTGGATGATCAAATAGGGCCTCGGTGTCTCTGTTTTGTGAAGTCTGCACCACATGTCAAACCACTGGGACTTCATTTGATCTGGCATTTCCACTGACTCTCTGATCTTGCCTCTCATATGTTACCTTGAGGTTTCCCATGAGGCCCTCCCCGCAGGGAGCAGTCAGGCAGTGGTGGTGGGCGTACGATATAAAAATGCCCAGTTCTTCATGGCTGGGCACTGGTGAAGGGGCTATTCACAGGGGCTGGTAGGAAAGTGGGCAAAGATGAGATCTCGCTCATTATTTCCCCTAGCGGGACGGGCCGAAGAGCATCAGCCCAACTGGGTTTCTTCCCCCTGGTTTCATTAGATTAATCAGGCCTTTGCTGCTTTGCCAGGAGGCTTGCAGGACCCATTTGAGCTTTTTGACCTCAAGCTGGTTTGGCCTTTGGGCCAGCTCACCTCACCTTCTTGATTCTGGAGTCTTAGGTCAGTTCCTTAGCCACTCGGTGCCTCAGTTTCCCATCACTAAAAGGGGGTGACAGCACTTCTCTGCCTCAGACAGGCACTGAGAGGACAGAAACTATGAGGTACTCAGAGGGCTACAGTGATGGGGACCAGACAAGAAACTTAGCTAGAACCTTCCCCCCATGCATTTCACTTTCTCATGCCCGTAGACCTGGGCAAGCGAGTAGCGTTCCTCATCAATGTCCCCCCCAAGTGAGGGCCTCATCCGCCAGTCATGATGTGCTAAGGATGGGGGGCAGGAGAGTTTGGTTTTCCTGTCCCAGGTAAAGTTTGCTGCATTGGCTGCTAGAAATTTTGCTCCTTTCGTCTGATCAGCCGTGCCTGGCTGGTCTGGAAGCACTGACGGAGGAGGGCAAGGACACGATAGCTCGACAGACCTCTGCTATTCTGCACAGACCTCCTCAGTGCAGCATCCGGGATTAGCCCACGTGGTTGCTCCTGCCAACAAAAGGCAGCAAATAGAAACACTGACTGTGGAGGGAAACCGAGTTCATACACCACAGACCCCCCTCCAATTCAGAGTGGAGACATAGCACAGCTAGCATCAAATCAAATCATAGGGCTGGAAGGGACCTCATGAGATCATCAAGTCCAACCCCCTGGGAATTGAATCCAGGACCTTCTGCATGTTAAGCAGAGGTACTAGCCACTACACTATTCTGTCACATTGCATCCATGGGAGGACTCAGAAGGCCGTGTGCTCGGGGCACAAACGCAGTCAGTGGGCGCTGGCATGAGTGACAGCCCCAGTGGGGACCCTGGAGCCCCAGGAAATAAAATGCTGAGACTCAAAAGAGCAGGGCGCAAGAGGAGCTAGCCCGAGACCCTGGAGATTGGAAGGCCCTTGACAACTCTCACGTCCCCTCCCAACCTTTATCTGTCCATTTAGCCTTAGGGGCAAGGGCTGGCTCTGCCTCGGCGTGTGTACAGCCCCTTGCACAGCCGCTGGGAGCTCCAGGTTTCCCTGAGATAGCGATAAGAAGCCACAGCCCTGGTGAGTGTCTCTACCCCGGCCCACGCCTAGCTCCAGCATGTCCCAAGGGGCTGGCCCGGCTCTGTGACATCTAAACACCGAGCAAGGGGAGGCCTGTGACTAATGCCCTGCAGCTTTCATTGTGTTAGAGGAACTGATAGAAGAGACCCCGCCAAACATCCCGGTCCCGGCCCTGACTGCAGCAAGAGACCAAAGTCCCCGTGGCAACAAAAGATGCAATGTCTCCACCTTTCTCCAGCTCAGGCTGTGGCTTGCAACCGCTGGGGTGGGCAGCCAGCCACAAAGATTCCTGTCCTAGACCAGCAGATCTCTGGCCTCGGTCACGACAGGGAGGATCGCGTGGGGTAGCAAAGACAGCCGGCATCCCTGCCCCTCGCGAGGCGAAGCTGCTAGTCAGAGGTGGCTGTTAAGCTTCCGATTATGGAGCTGCAGCTTCTTAAATGGGAAAGGGGATGGATGCCTCATGGCAAGTCACTTGAGCACCCCATGCCTCAGTTTCCCCAACTGTACAACGGTTATAACAGCCCCGCCCTGCCTCACAGAGAGGGTGGGAGGATATGTAAGAGATTGTGAAGCACTTGGATATTACAGGGGTGGAGGCTGTGGAAGGATCTACGTTCACTGTTAAAAAGGTACCGCTTATTTCTAGTCTGAATTCAGCTTCAACGTCCAGCCACTGGATGGTGTGATGCCTTTTTCTGCTAGATTAAAAAGCCATCTAGTGCCGGCAAGTTCTTCCCCATACAGATGCTTGTAGATCCTGAGCAAGTCATGTCTTCACCTTCTTTTGGCTAAAGTCAACGGACTGAGCTCTTTTAATCTCTCGCTGGTAAGCCACATGTCCAACCTTCTGACCATTCTTGCAGCTCATCTCTGCACCCTTTCCGATTTTCAGCGCCCTTGTGGCAGCGTGGGCACCTCCCTGCTCCAATTTTAGGCGACTCAATCCTTGCATGGCTAATTCGAGACATCTGAACAGGGGCCATCAAACGAGCTTTTTCCTAATGAAACCAAAATTTTAAATGGGAACAAAACTTTTGTTTCAGTTTGCACTGGAAAAAAAGAGGTGGATTGGGGAAGGAAAGAAGCAGAAGAGAAAGAAAGCAAACCTAAAATGGTAACAAAATTCTTTTAGTAAAAAGTAAAACCGAAACTGGAAAGGGAGCACATGTTTGATAAAAATATCCATTCCCTTCAGCAAGTCAACATCTTATCAAAAATATCACCAGTCATTTCTCACTGAGCACCTGCCTCTGAAAAAACAAGGCCCTTTAACGGTGTCTCAAGTTGCGCACGTAAAATCACAAGTTACTTTTGTCCTCTTGCCCACGACCTGGAGTAAGTCATTGGCCGGACACCAGATTTCAACCCTGTCCTTGCACCTGCTTGTCTCTGGACTCTTAATGCTCTGGGCGCTGGCTCCCTCTACGTTCCCCTCCAGGTGCTCTGCTCCCTGTGTCATCGGGCCCTTGCCGGAGGGCAGCAAGGTTGCTGTCCTTGGAGCCTCTCTCCCTGACAAGCAGCACGAATGTACTATCCAGATGGCAGCAGAGATAATCTGGCTGAATTGCTAATGAAAACTGACATGGCCAAGGCAGATCACATTAGATATTTTCTGTGGGTTGCATTCAATTAGACAGGCTTTCCAGATTTCCCGCTCCTCCCTCTGGAACTCAAGGAGTTTAGTTAATCGGGGCGTTAAGCACAGTATAATGGTTGCAGAAGAGGCCATCGCAGGTCACGTCTGTAACGCAGAAAGGGGCAGAGTTAGTGTCACTGTGTCCGGTTTTAATTCCTATGGAGCTGCCGTACCTCTGCCTGCAAACAGCCCCAAGGAGCAATGTGCAGGAGCTCAGCTGCTCACCAGTGGTCCTTCTGGCCAGAAGTTGTCCGAGCCTGGCCCTGGTTCTCTGCACGTCTCCGTCCCCAGCTGCACAGCTGGTACCTGGTGCTAAGGAGGGTGGCACACAGCTGTGGAGCCAGCCGGGGGTTTCTCTCTGCGGCTGGGAGCCAGGGACATTCAGGCACAGAGCTGATGGGCTGCCGGTTTGGAGGAGAGGTGAACAGCTCCTGGATCAGTTCCCCGGGATGCATGAGAGGCAGCATTTGAGGCCACATCCCGTCTGGGATCAAGTGCCACCATGAGCCATTAACTGGCTCCTTTCCAAGCCCAAATTTGATTCTCTCCTTGTCACCTTCTCTTCTCTGCTGCACCGGCATGACAGGAAGCCATGCGGCATTTCCGGCACCCTGCTCCACTCCTGAGCTGCAAGGGGACCCTCAGCTTGGGCCAAGTTTCATGTTGCTGATGTCAAAGCAGTGGGTGCACAGCGTTGTCCAGCAATCAGGGGTTGGGCCCATGACTTGTTCAACCAGGGAGCTGTGAGTCCTCTCAGGCTGAGTGGACTCATCCCAAAAGCAGCCCAGGATGTGTTCCCACAGCTCAAATCTGCCTGAACAGCTCCGGGCTGGGAATCCCTTCTGCGTCTTTGGTGGGTGCTGCACCGTGAAGGAAAGGTGTTGGCCAAGTGCAGTCTGATGACGATCTAACCGGCGGTTCCCAACCTTTTTGGCTCGGGGGCCACAGATAGTGTTTTTACGGCCCTGCAACCATCAGCAGGCCCCACCATTACAGCCAGGTGGAAAGAGTTCAGCATGGAGGCTGCCTTCTCGCTGATCTCCTATTCCCCTGGCTCCAAGAGGGACCCCAGCGCCTGTGGACCCAGGAGGAGCATTTTACTGTGCTCCCTGCAACAGCCAGTGTGAGGGGAGCGCTGATCTCTTGCCCCTTGGGTGCAGCAAGACGCCGGTACCCGTCCTGTAGCCCTGCGGCAATGTGCTCCAGCTGGGTCCTTAGGCAGTGGCTCTCTTCTGCAGCCCGGGAGGGGAGCTGTGGGTCACCCTGAAAGACTCTGTAGGCTGCTTTTGAGTCACAGATTGGGACCCACTTCTCTGCTCCTATTTCCAGAGCAGAGGCAGTGCAGAGTGCCCCCGCCCCACCTTGCAAGTGGCACAGACACACGACCCCCGTTTGCATTCCTTGCTGACGCCAAACACCAGCGGACATCAAGGAGTTAGGCCCATAGAAAGTGCACACTGATTGCACGTGTCATGTTGTCTTTGCACAGCGTGCGCACGCTGTGATGCACAGACATGCAGGATGCACCTCTGTGACACGCTCACGTGTTGCTTCCACACACACAGACACAGACGGCGTGGGTGTGTCTTTCATATGATCGACACTGTGCATTGTGCACCCTCCCCAGCAGTGTGCACAACTGCTGTGTGTGCATTTCACGTACACACCTGCATATTACACACAACGCAGCCTCCTCCATAGCCCATGATGCAGGCACAGGATGGTGCCTACACACAGTGCATGCAATTTTGGAGCTGGCCCAGCCAGAGTGCAGCTGCGCCACTCTCCTTGATGCAAGCCGGCCCCTCAGTAAATGTTCTTCCTTTCTCAGTGTTGAGTCTGACAAAGGACTCCGTCTGGGCTAACGGGGCGGTGATTAGCACAGCTTGATTCACGGCGATGACTGATGTGCTGGCTCGGCCCTGGATGCTCTGTCGTGGCGCTGCCAGTGTTTTACAGCGTTATGATTACCAGGGCTTTCATTCAGCAAGATTTAGAGGTGCCTCAATGACGTGCCGATGTTTCTTGTGTAGCTCCCCCTTTAGACGTGTTTTTGCTGCTTGTTAGACCATGTTCCCCAGCTTGCGCCTCCCTTTGGTTGTTAGAAACAAGAGATTGATGCAATGCTCGGTGGTGTTGGTGTGTCCCGACCCCCCAGCCCACATTTATGACAAGCCCCAAGCATCACAGCTCGACGGTCTGACTTCTGGGGGCCACAGACAGATCCTTGGCTTCTCACCCAGTTCTTGGGGCTGGCCTGGCACTAGTTCAGAGCTTTAACATGATCTCAAAGCAAACCTAGGTCTGGCGTGGCCCAGTCGCTCAATCGTGCTACCCCAGCCCCGGGCCAGCACGTTTAAACGCCTTTCTCAGGTGAAGGGGCCATGGAACGGGCAGAAGATCTGAATGGGCCTGCCGGGAAGCAGTGCAGTCAAGGCACGAGCCAGCATGGCGGTGACCTGGGGACAGCCCCGGCCAAGGCAAGTGGCCTAGTGACTGTGGCACTCAGGCCTTGGCCAATTGTAGCATTGCTTCGTGCCTCAGTTTCCCCTCAGGATGCGTTGCCTGACTTTGGTGAGGTATTCTGACCTTCAGCACACGCCAGTGCGCAGGCGTCCGCTCCAGGTGCAGTAGCCAGGAGCAGTTTTAAGTCAGCCCCATCCATAACCCCCACCTCAGCGTCCCATCACCCTCAGAGCAGCCTAGTCTGGGGAGGTTCACAAGGCCAGTAAACCCAGCGCATCCAGCGCCAAGGTCGAAGACGACCCACCTGTGCGCAGACAGCGCCTTCGGTGCCAGCCGGCGCATTGGCAGAAAGCAACAGCCAGTGCAAAGAATTCTGGGGCAGGGTTAGGCACATCGGTCTTGGCAATGTCCTCGAGGAACGGCTCTGATGTTTATGACAATATCTCAAGAAACTGGAAGGAGGAAATCTTATCCCTTCTCCCAAGATGGAGGGCAGCCAGCACAGACTGGGAGGGGGCTAGTGGAAGCTGCCCCAAAGCACCTCCTCTTTGGACGGAGCAATGCACAACTAGCTTGCCAACCAGCTCACAGCCTGGTGTACATCCCCTCCCGTCCTCCGGTGGCAGAGCTCGGCTTGCGGACAACCTCTCTGCAGTCAGAGGTGGAGTTGATGATCTATCCCACCTGAGTGCTCTGGTGGGATTTGAAGCTATGGCCCGGAGAGAAGCCCTGAGGGAGACCCAGCACACTTAGAGGGGAACAAAGACCCTCCACCTGCCACCTCTGTGCACCAAACTCTTGTAGTGCATGGCTGTTGTGTTCCTCTCCAGAGGTGGCTGCACTTCACAGAACCGCACAAACTGGAAGGGCCACGAGAGGTCATCGAGTCCAGTTCTCTGCACTCATGGGGGTACGTGTAGACATGGGGAAGGCCGGTGGGCGTCATGTAATGCCAGAGGTGCCGTGACTCAAGGGCGTCTAATGGGGATGGAGACATCTGCGGCGCCGGCGCCCTGGACTCTAAGGTGCCTCCTAGAATCCAGAGGCTGGTGTAAACGGGGGCAGGACTCCCCACCCACCCTTACGTTTCCGCCACCACCCTCCTGGGTATGTTGTTCTGGCACTAAACCAACCCAGCCTTCTGCCACTTTTGAGGCTGTGGGGCTGGAAGGAAAATGCTTTCTTCTCTCATTAGCTAGCCCTGGCACTGCAGGCTCGCCTCTCGGATGCAGCCCTGGCCCGTGTCTAGGGCTCCTGTCCCCCAGCCGGAGGGGGGACAGCAGCAGGGCTACACTCCAGTTTAGGACGGGGCATGCAGCAGCATTGTGGTGTTGCTGAAAGGGCAGGGGGAACACATGCAGCGAGGATGGGTTTCTGGTGCTGCGATTCAGCCGGGGTTAACAGCCCTGCTCCTGTGTGAAGCGTCCTAAAGCTCAGAGGACGCGTCTATCTGCACTGGAAAGTCTGGCCTGGGACAGCTGCAATGTTCCCTCTAACTTTTCATAGGGTGTGTGCGGAAAAAATTTATTTTGTGTAAATTTTTAGAGCCAGCATCCAAATTTGTGCGCGCTCCAGTGAGTGTGGTCAACCTTGTGAGTGCAATGAAGTGTGTATGAGTCAAATCATATCAAAATTTTATTTTGATCTGGTGATGGGAATGATTTTATAAATTACAAAACCTTCTTTGAAACATGTTACTTGAAATCGCCTTCTTAAAGTAGCATAAAATAAATTAAAATATCAGCACTGTTGAATTTTTTTGTGCGGGCTTTATTTTGTTATGTGCGTGGGTTTCACAACCTGCGTGCGTGCGCACATGCGCACAGCTTAGAGGGAACATAGGACGGCTGGTTTGTGGACTTGGGGGGATCCAAAGCCTGCACCTGAGCGTGTGTAATCCTCGGTTAACAGTCACTGGCCACAGGTTGCTCCACCGTGGTAGCACGTCCGCGCTGTATTGCATAGACCTTTCGACTTGGGTCTGGGGCCACACGGCAAAATGGCAGGGCTGAGACTTGAGTCCCAGCAGCTCCGACCTACCCCTGGCAGGGCCCTAGGACCAGCGTCTGGATGCCCGTTGCCCTGGGTCAGACTGATTTGTGTGTGCACAGAATGGGGTACGAGTTCAAACCCAAGTCAGATCCTGGGCTTAGCGTGCAGTTTAGATGCACTCCTTGTGACCACAAATTGGCTTCACATCGCCTCTGAGGAGAGCATCTTGTCAGACTCGAGTCAAGCCCTGACTCAGCCATGAAGCTGGGCAGGATCCCAGCACAAACAGGTCATCCCCGCCTGCCTGTGCTCCCTGCCATCTCTTCCAGGTTTGCATGATGAACCCGGCGTGCTCAAGGCTGGGGCCCAAACCCCCCCAGCAGGACAGGGGCGTAGAGCTGCTCCAAACAGCACAACGGGTTCAGCCCCGGGCTGGGCAGGAGGGAGCATCTCCCACCTTCACCCTTGGCCAAGGGCAGCTGAGACTGAGGCTGACACATGATCGCGGAGCTGATGCTATTCCTGAAGTGCCATTACACGAGCCCCCAGCGCCTTGCTCACTCAGTCCAGCCAGATCCCTGCAGGATGCACGGCAGCGGGGCGCCTGGCATTTATTATTAACCGCCACTGAAATAAGCAAACCGGCGCGGTGCGATGCTTCCTGGCGAACGTCTGCCCCCACCTGCGCCTGCCCCGCCATAATCCCAGACCAGCTCTCTGGTGCCCTTTCTCAGCAAGTTCATTAACACGAGTCTGGATGGGGCCACAATGTCCTGTGGTTTCAAAATCTGCTAGTTATTTATCAGTGTACAGAGCTAGAAACACTCTTCCCTGCAGCTTCCTTTCCACCCCTTCACTGGCCTTGGCCGTTCACTGATCTCACAGACCCTGCAGGCCTTCTTTACTTTCTCTCCTTATGGTCCGCCTAAGAGGCAGGTGAATGATCCTGACAGGCATATTTCACTGGGGTCCTTCAAGATGCTATTCCATGAATAGACGGTGGACTTGTACTGGGGTGAGACTTTGGTCCTGCAGTCTGGGAATTGGCCGAGGACTCCCAGGTGCTGCTCCCCAGCTGTGCCACTGATGTGCACTGTGGCCTTGCCCATGTCACTTGACCCTGCTTTGGCTAAGTTTCCTCACCGGGGCTAACACAGGCTCACCTCCCTTTCTGATGAGCTTTGAGACCTGCAAGCTGAAAGCATGGGAGCATTAGTGTGTCATAATATTAATCTCCCTATTTGTTATCAAAATCCTTCCAGGAAAGATCCAGCGCTCTCAGAAATCTGCCTGATAAATTTTCCACACTCAGGTTCCCCAGATCTCCAGCCGGCTTTAGCTGCAGAGCCGGCTGTGGTGTGCGCAGGATTGGGGTCAGGGAGGCAATTCAGAACCTCAGCCAGTGGCGTTTATGCTGCTCAGGTGCTGAGCCAACCTCAGTCCCGCATTTAGCTTCCCTGCAGGGAGGCTGGAAGTTTCGTCCCATCTTCTGCACAAGACGAGCGGAGCAGGGAATTCAAACCTGGTCTCTGCATCCCAGGCCTGGCCCTGCGTGCTGTGCCATCGTCCCCATCAGGGCCAGCTCCGGTTTGTCTCTCATCTCGCAGAGGCCTGTGCACGTTTGTGCAGGTCGGGAGCTGCAGGGAGCAGCTCTGCGCTACATTTACCCCCACGTAGGCCAAAGCGTCTTGTGAAACACAAGACTAATCCTTCGGCACTGCCGCCCCGTGTCGCATTAAGTCATGCCTTGCTCTTTGGGCAGTTTATTGAAAGTGGGCGGTGTAAGGCTGTGGAGAAGTGGGAACCCTCTGCTAGATTAGTCAGGGAAGACACGGGGGTTGATCCTCTATCTTTTCTATTTGGGTGATGGGACACAGGTGGGTGACATGAGGTAGAGCCACTAGTGGGCAGGGGGGTAGTGTTTAGGGAGCCTGTACCTGGGACCCCCCCGCTGGTCACACTGGATTCAACTGGTTGGGCCAGGGGGCGGAGAGGTGGGCAGAGCTAGGAGGGGAACACAGGACCGGGGGGAAGGAGGGAGAAGAGGGAAAATGGGGGGTCCAAGAGACAGGACCCTGCCCTGGGGTGTAGCCCTAATCCCCTGGGGGTTTCACTTGTGGTTGTTCTGAGGATGCTGATACCAACTGTCCTTGCTGCTGTATGAACTGGTTTGCTAATAAACCCTCTGATTGCCACACTGGCTGAGAGTCGCTGCTGATTGGGACGGCTGGGACCCTCCTGGGGGAGGAAATCCCCTCCAAGGGAGACCGGACAGAGCAAGGATCTGACCCTCTGAGCCTGGAGTTGGGGGCTGGCTGCACGGAGCGTGGAGACCCGAGGTGCTGGACGGGAGGAGACTCCACCGTGGCAGAGACCTGACTGGCTGTGGACAGAGGGGATCCAAGAGGTCTGTCTGGGGTCTCCATCACAAAGGCACTAGCCCCAGGAAAAGGAGACCAGAATTGGGCCCTAATTCTTTACAACGACCTGGCTGTGATGATTGTTTGTACGGCAGTAAGTGTTTAGAGAGCCCAACCAAGATCAGAGCCCCATTGTGCCAGGCCTGGCACAGATCCTGACTGAGATCAGGTCCCCGCTGTACTGAGAATGGCACGAACACGTAGCAAGCGACAGCCCCTTCCCCGGAGAGCTCCGGGTCTAGAGGAAGAGTCAGAGTCTCCCCCTCTGACAGACAGCGAAGGAGGGCACCGAGGAGACAAACACCTTGCACAAGGGCACTGGGGAGGCCTGTGACGGAGCCTCTTTCTTGGCTGGCTCCCAAGTCGTCGTCCTCCTCGGCCCCTGCACACACAGCCTGCGATGAGTCTCCTGCTTCCTGCACGTGACCAGGGAGCCCTGGGTGCTCTGCCCTGGCTAGGGTCACTGGATACCAAAGCATGGAAAGGAGGACAGGGAAGTACAAAAAAGAAGACATTGGAGGACACATGGAGAAAATGTAGTATTAATGTAATATTCTTCTGTTTTTAGGGAGCCCAGAAACACTTCCCCCCTAAAAATAGGGTGTTCCAGGGCATTGCAGCATACATTAACCCCTGTAAGTATAAAACCAGACAATCATGTATGTTTAAAATGCCTGCCGGATGGAGGACGTGAAGTAAAAAGGACGACGTCCTCCTTTTGCCGGCCATCTGGTAACCCTAGCCCTGGTTAATTCTGTTGCCTTGGGTTGCCCCACCATCACCTGCAGCTGGTTTTACTGCATGATGGGGCATGATTGCTTCTTCTGTTGAGCCTCTCAGAGCAGTCGGCCGCCACTGGTTTTAATGAGCTCCGTGATTATCTTTGGATCCAAGCCTCATCTGGTGGCAGCTACTCACCAGCACGGGTTACACAGCACAGGGTACTTTGGGTGAACTGTAATGGCCTGTGAGATGCAGGAGCTCTTGCTGGATGATCTGATGGTCTCTCCTTCCAACCTTCAACTCTGTGAATGAATTTTTACCCTTCAGCATCACAGTTTGAAAGCTATGGGACATGTTTGCAGCAGAAGCTACAGAAACCGACCTGGTTATTTCTCCATCTCTTTCCTTCCGCAGGTCACTCGACAAGAGACAAATGGCTTTCTGCAATACCCTGAGGGTCTTTGTCCGGTTCCCAAACATCTCTCCCCAGTCAGCCCTTCACTAGCAAACTCTGCAAAGCTTGAGGGCTGAATGAGCATTGGCAACTGAAAACCTCTCCCTCCCAGAGTCTTGTCTTCCCAAAAATATATGATGCTGTTAATTAACACAGTTACCCACGACTTAGCAGCCAATGAAGAAAGGAACCATCATGCCAGTCATCACAGGTAAATCTTACTGGACCCTTAGGGTTAACCATGCTGTTAGACACGACTCAGCCCCGGTCTACACTGCCTGCATAGTCATGTTAGTTAGCATGTGTCCTCAAAGTCATGCTCTTAATGTGACCCAAATTCTTGAGTGAAAACCCAGCTCCTAGGAATGTGAATTCTGTCAAGCTGTCCTGCAGTCGCTCAAGAGCGTGGCTCCAGCCGCAGGGCAGACTGGTCAGAAACAGGGTCCATAACCCAAGATTGGCTGGGAATGTTACACTTAGCTAGTCATTTACCTAGCGTAAATCCTGTGGCACTGTAACAGTCCACTTGGGTACGCCTGTCTGTCTTGCCACGCAGGCAACAACAATCTTCAGGTTACTCCCCATCCCGAAGGACCAGCCCTTTACCCCAAGTCCACTGTACCTCAGATCTCACTCCAAAGCCAAGGCCTGGAGCCCATCCTCTAATAAGCTAAGGGCTGTGCTGGTGCAAACTTTAAGTGTAGGCTGGCTAGCCCGGACTAAACATTCATTAAGTGGGAAAGGGGATTATTACCAGCAGGTGAACATACCCACCCCAGTCATTCCAAGCTTGCATTTCGGCAAGGAATAGAAGTTTCTGTGGTGAGCAAGTTCTTTAAGTCTTTTAGGACTAACTGAGGCTAAGCACTGAGGATCATTTGCTGATGCGTAAAAAAAATGGGGGGGGAGTCTTATGGCACTTAAAAACTAACTGATTTATTTACCGCATGAGCTTTTGTGAGAGCAAATCCCACTGAAATCCAACTAATATGCAAATAAGATTGTGTTTTCACAGGACTTAACTTTAAGCAGGACTTAATTGTGACTATGGATTCTTTTCACATTATAACAGGTAATTTGACTTCACCCTCCCCAGTGCTGTTTCCTCGAGTTTGAATCCTTACATATTTGCTGTTGCACTATGACCTGATCCCATGTCTTACACTCCCCTGCATTTATTTTCATCCATTCTGTAAATTCCCCCATCTTCGAAGCATCTGACAAAATGGGATTTTTCTCCCACAAAAGCTCATGCAATAAATAAATCTACTAGTCTATAAGTCCCACAGGGCTCCTTGCTCTTTTTGCTTTACTCGACTAACACGGCTGCCCCTTTGGAACTTGCTGATGAGCAGTAATCCTGCCCCTCAGCATCCAAGCAGCATGACAGTTTCTCTTTGGTGGGACTTTTATTCCTTCCCCCTTCTGCTTCGAGCTGCAAACTTGGCTGACGAAAGGAAGTCATTTGCACGTGGGCTCTTCACGGGTAGGTGAGGGTGCGGGGAGCAATGCACACAGCTGTGAGCGCAGGGGGTCGTCTTACACCTGTTGGAGCTCCTCTGCTGTCTGGTGACTTACCTACTCCCGGAGATCTACAGTGCAGGTGGCTTCACCTGACGTTACGGGACACAGAGGTTATCCCCACCTTTAACGGCAGTAGCCGAAGCTAAGCTGCAGATGAGGCAGCGGGGTGGCAGCGGGGCCCTTGTCTGGGTGCAGATCAGGCAGGGGCCCTTGGCACAAGCTGGCTGGTTTATTTGCATCCCGTGAAGAAACCCACCTGCATCCGAGGGCTTCGGTTTTATGAGCGTCCAACCTGGCACATTTTGTCGGCACTAAGCGGAGGCAGAATTTAAAAGTGAGATACAAACGTCTTCCTCCCAGACAGTCTGCCAGGGGTCAGGCAACTCACCCAGGTTCACGGGGGGGCTGGGAGGGGCTCCCCGCAATTCACTCAGGATATTCAGGGAAGAAAGTCGGCCTGGCAGCCCCGGAGGGGGACCGGGGAGGAAATTCTGCTCTTTACCCTGGGCTGCAGGCGCTGGACAAACACGAGCAGGGCCCCTCCAGCCTCCGTTACCCCGTAAAGTAACGAGGCCCCACGAGCCCCCCTCCAGCCTGCTGCTCCTGGGGCAGCTGGGGAGAAGTGGGGAGACCAGGGGGCCAGTCTCCTCCCCAGGACTTCAGATTAGGGGGGCTGGTAGGGGGAGGTTTAGGGGTGTGGGGGTGCTCACTAATTTGGTCTCACACTGTTACTAGCTGACAACTGGGGGGCGCAGGCAGGTGTGAGGGAAATTCAGGGGGTGTAGGGGGAGGTTTGGGGGATGTGGGGGGTGCTCACTGATTTGGTATAACAGTGTTACTAGCTGACAACTGGGAGGTGCAGGGGGTGTTAAGGAAATTTGGGGGT
>ML682046.1:3787096-3828315 GCA_007922195.1 Podocnemis expansa
CCCCCCCGCGGGGTGGCCGGGGCCGCCCGCCGCAGCCTCGGGAAGTTTTTGTGCTGGGCGAGGTGCAGGCGAGGAAGGGGGGGGCTTGGTCCCCCCGCTGCTCCGGTCCAAGCCCCCAGCCCGGCTCTGCGGTTGTTTTGGGGGCGCCCTTCCCGCCAGGGTCCCCACCCCGGATCTGGGGGTCGGCTCCCCTCCGCCTGGCTGGGGTTTGCCGGCTGGCTCGCCGGGGGGTGGCCGTGACCCGGGTGGGGGGCTGGGGGGCAGGCACCGCTCCCCGCTGGGCTGGCACCGCTGGCCAAGCGCAGCCCGCGCGACCGAGGGGAGACGCCTGCGGGGATCAGACGTTTGGGCCAAGCGAGCAAGAGGCGCCGGACACCAGCTCTCCCGAGGCCTGGTCCTGAGAACGGCGGGCGTTGGGGGCCGCAGGCGGCACCTCTCAAACGCCCTAGTCGTCTCTGCCCCGTGCCCAGCGCCCAGCGCCCAGCGCCAGACCGGGACGTGCTGCGCTGGCAGCCGGTCCTGCCCTGTGGCACGAAGAAGGGCCTGGGACGTGCGATGTTGGCTCAGGCTGGCTGGCGCAGCGTCCTGCCCGGGGCAGTGCCCGGCATGGGATGGTTTGGGAAGGCGACTTCCACACCCCAACGGAGCCCTTAGCCGGTTGTGCCGTGCCGGGCGTGCTGGGAACAATTTCTGGCTGACCCCTGGCCCTGGCCCCATTTACCTCTTTCCAGCCCTGGTACTGGAGCAGTTTTCCTGAGTGCCAGCCCCGTGTGGGTCTCTGAGACACCCTTGCCCCTTCCCTGTGTTCAAACTAGGCTTCAGGTTAGCGACCGTGCGTGCCCACTGGCTGGGCTTGGGGGGCAGTGAGTGCTCAGGTTTTTTCCCTGCTGTGGCCTCCTCGTTTGGGGAATGACCCCTGTGCACCCCTTCCCCACCTCCTTCCTTCCCCACAGTGGATTTTCAAGGTGAGCTTGCTGTTGTGTGCTTTGGGGTGGGGACGTGGGGCAGGAGCCCCTAAAGTGTGATGGATGGGAGCGGGGAAGGGTGGTCTCGTCAAACGCCCACAGCCAGACCCATCCCGGCTGTACCCCCTGAAGCCAGGGGTGTCTCACCAGGCGTGGCTTTGGCCAGCACATTTTAAAGAGGTGAAGAATGATAGACTTAGGGGACTGCTTCGTCCTCTGAAACCCAGGGGGTCGCCTGTCTCCCACATCTTACAACAGGATGCTGGGATGTGGGCAGAAAAGGCAGGAAGTGGCAGGGGGGCCACGGACTCTGCAAAAAAAAATAGGTGCTACGGACGCCTCCTAGTAGGTCTCCTGCCGGCTGCTCACAACGAATTCCTGATCATATTGGTCGCCCCCAGAGTAAAAGCCCAGGCAGAAAGTTTCCTATGTACGGGTGTGGGGTCGTGTTTAACAACAGGGCTGGGCATGCCATCCCATCCTAGGAAATTTTCAAGCTTTTTAAAAAAGAATTCCCATGTCAAATTGATGAGAAGGCAAAATTTGCAAAATTTTCACAAACTGATTAACCCAGATGCTTTTTTGCCCAGATCGGGTCACTTGAATCATTTTGTTTTGATTTAAGAGTTTTTTAATTTCTTTAAAAACTTTTTTTTTAAATGTAAACTAAACCTTCACAACAAAACATCCTTTCAGCCTAGTGAAGGAAACTTCATGGTGAATTTCAAAACTTGGACAATTTCCGACCACCTCCAGTTCTCTGGTCTTCAGCCCACATTTACGGTCCCCTCCCCGAGTGAAGAGCAAAGGACTGATGAAAACATGTTTTTAGTGTGAACTCCAGTGACAACTTCTAAAAACAAACGAACTCAGCAGCTGGGCTGCCGGGGCGTTTGCACCCCAGGCTCTGCAGCCTTGTGCTGGGGCATAAACAATCGGAAAGTGAAATTGCTGCTGGCTCAGTGGTGTGTGGTGAAACTCTCTGAGGAAGAGCTGGTGGGGCTTTTTCTGTATCCAGACAGCGAGAGACAGAAAATAAAACAGCACAAAGGGCAGTGAGGGTGTTAGATGTGCTTGAATGTCCCGTTTCATCATCCAGAGCTTTGTTAGCAACAACAGGAAGGAAATTCGTGCTGTGATTTGTGCTCAGAGACGCTTGATGCTGCCCTTGTCCCTTTAAGGATGCTGCATGGCACTTGGACGGAGGCCCTTTAAGAACACACACACACCGCGCTTTGTTACTTGTCCGAGGAGAATTGTTCCCTGGGTTCAGATGAGCGAGAGGTGCCGCACGTGCTGCCTCCTCGCCTCCCAGCTCTGCGCTCAGTGGGAACACGTGCCTGGATGAAACCCACCTCAGTCAGTGGGACCCCTTTCCTCCAGAGGCGCCCAGGGGCCCAACAATCGCCTAAGAGACCGAGGAGATGGAAGCGCATCTAGGGCAGGAGGTGGCACGATGACCTTGCAGGGGCTGCGGGAGATGGAGTGGTGTGGCTCAGATCTGAACCCGGGAATGAGATTTTGCTTACATAAGGAGGCTGGCCGTGGGTTACTGCAGGTCGAACGGCTGTGCCGGGAAAGGAGGCAGTTTGAAGTTCCACCGTTGTATCTGCAATGTCAGAGGCGGCTGGGGGCTTTGGGTCAGGCCGACGTGTGCTGCGTCCCTCCGCCCCGGGAGACTGAACCTGGCTGGTCCCTCAGAGCGAGAAAAAGTCTGTTGGGTCCTGGCTTGTTTCCTGCATAGATTTGGGTCCTGGGTTTGTTGCCAGCAGCATTTTTCTGGTCCAGTCCTAGCGGGATTCCTGATTCCCTTGAAGGGACGCCTCTGCACCCTCCCAGGTCTCCCGGCTGTGGGGACGTCTCTGGTGTGTCACCTGAGCTGTCCTGCTTCACTTTTAGCTTTCTCTCCACGGCTGTAGGTTGGCCATGCAGGTTTTGACCCGGCTTCTGCTGAATTCCAGTTGTCCTTTTCCCAGCCCCCATGCGATTTGTGTCTAGGAATGATTCCCAGATGAGGGCAGCCCCTCAGGCGTGCCCCTCTTTTAGCCAGGGGGAGCATCTCTTGTTTTGATGGAGCCCCTCTCCAGACCCCACGGGGCACCTACACAGGGGCCCCTGCTGTCCTGCTCTGTAAAGCTCTGAGCTTTCAAGTCGATGGCAGCGGAGGACACTCGTAGCTTCCTAGGAGGCACTTGGCAGCCTGCAGGATTAGGCCTGTGCTGACGGGAGAGGAACAGAGACGCGCTGGGGAGGACGGTGCCGAACTCCCATGGTAGCACGAAAAGGCCGGTGTCATAAGCGGCAGCAACAGCCCCCAGGTGATTGCTCTGTCTGGACTCACAAATATTCCCTCTCGTGGCTATGTGCAAAGACTCTGGCTCGGCAGGGCCTGAACAGCTGAGCTGACGCCCAAGTCAGTCCTGCCTGATCCAGGCCATGGGGATGGATTTAAACGTCAGCGCATCCATTTCAGGTGGACTTAGTGCTGTGCAAAGGGGGCTGGACTGGAAACGAGCCCAGAAACAGAGAAACTGCAGCCTGGCTCAGACCAGGGTCTATCTAGTTCGCATCCTGTCTCTGCTGGTGGCCAGCACCAGCTGCTTCAGGGGAATGTGTCTGAACCCCAGGAGCAGATGTGAGATAAGCTGCCCACTCCCTCCCTTCAGGGCTCGGCCTGGTCTCTGATCAGATCTCATCCTGAAGTAGGACACGTCCCTGCAGAGACGTGCTCGGTCCACCTTTTCCATGCGCAGCAGGGCAGGAATGTGCCTTTCTCCCCATGCTGCTGGCTTAGCCCATGTCTTTGGCTGGCCACATTTGGGGAAAGGATGATTTCCAGTGGGTCAGCATTTCAATCCTTGTGCTCACTCCATTAATGATTTGCTAATTGTGGTGCTCAGCCAGATGAGTACCAGATCAAAGCTTCAAAGAGAAGCTGCTGAGATTGAATTTATTTGCAAATTTGGTAGCATTGTCTCAGGACTTAATAGGGACTTTGGATTTTTCTCATTACAACAGGTGATTTGACCTCACTTTCCTCTGTATGCTGCTCCCCTGTGTTTGAGTCTTTACAACTGTTTTGATTTGCTGTTACAGTGTGACCTGTTCCCACGACTTACCCTTCCCTGCATTTATTTCCTCCCATTCTGTAAGGTCGCCCATCTTCCAGGCGTCTGACAAAGTGGGATTTTCTCCCACGAAAGCTTGTGAGAGAAATAAATTTGTTAGTCGTCAAGTGCCACAGGACTCCTTGTTGGTTCTGCTGATTGCCTGTCTCTCTCAGTGCCCCTCCAAGCACACCATGCTGAGAAGCTAGCCAACCTGCCTGGGAATTCATTCAGATTATATCGGCCTCTCACTGTGCCACTGGGTATCGCAGGGTGGCTCAGCTCCCCAGAGGGAACGCCAGCGCTAGCACCCCGCCAGGGCATGGCAGGCTGAAGTGCATGGGGGAATCAGAGGGAGAGGTGACATGACAAGAAGCATCGCAGGGGGCTGAGGAGTCGGCTCACTCAGCCACAGATGGGACGTGGGGACCTGGCTGTCCTCAGGGTGCTGCTGCGTGGAATTGACGGGGGGCAGGTTAACGTGCCGAGACCCAGATTTGGCTACAGCTGTGCTGGTAGGAAGGAGGGTGAGACGGGGCCGTCCCCAGGCCCTGCCTCCCCCTGTGAATTCATGCTGGTGCCAGGCTGACCACTCTGGCCAGTGCACCCTGATCGTGTCCAGAACCGGGTGTGTTCAAGGAACGGCAGGGACCCTGCTGCCTGCCTGGCCATCTCTAAGAAGGGAATTCACGCTGTCCGAGCCTGGAGAGCGGCTGTCACCAGGGGCTCTTTTGGCAGGGATCTAGTCTGAAGCCCACCAATGCCTGTCGTCCGGGGAGTCGGGATGGTAACAGCTCTGAGGCATGGCCCGCAGGTTCTTGGCCAGGGGGAGAAGGTCCCACCCAGGCTGCCCCGTTGGTCTCACATGCTCAGTTAATGATGCTGTCCTTGTCTTTTCCTTCCTAGGTGTGTGGGTGACATCAGGATGTGAGTCGCTCCTCAGTGGCACAGCCAAAACCGAAACTGCTGGCAGGGGGAGGTGGGAGACCCACGAGGGCCGGCCACGACTGGCCTTCGGCTTGAGGCTGCTTGCATCTCTCTGGGACGCCTGCATCACCCAACCCAAGCGCTTAGTGGAGATCCTACTGCCTGTGGCCCTGGTGTGCGCAGCTAGCCAGGCAGGAGCACTCGAGCGCACGTCTGGGACCTAGATCAGCCACCCACTGAGAGGAGAGAGAGGCAGGCGACATCCACGTCATCTTCCCCCACATTAAAGAACCTCACCGGTGAAGATCCTTAATTAACCTCCTCTGTGGAGCTTGGGATGAGAGATCCTAAGGACGTGGGGCCACAGCCGTCTGGGGCTTACCCAGAGCCAAGGTTTCAAGACCTCTTCTAAAGCCAACTGTCCCGCTCCTCCCCTGCCGATGCATTTGGGCTGGACACAGCCATCTCTGTCCTCGGGCCCGGGTTCAATGGGCAGAAGAGAGGCTGGCCTTTCCCAGGGGAGTGAGCGGCCCCTCCCTTGACTGCCCCACGGGGAGTGGCGATGGGGTCAGGGCTGTCCACGGGAGCAGTAGTTGCAATTTCCTTCAACTGTGTCATCGCCTTGCTGATTCTCATCCTCTTCCTGATCCTGTGCAACGCCTGCAGGACCCCTTCCTGCCCCAAGAAGAGCTCGTCCTCAGACACGGACGAGACAAAGAACGAGGAGAAGTACCTGCTGCAGTTTTGATGGCCCGGGACAGCTAGGGTGCTGGGGGTTACCAGGACGGTGCAATGGCTCTCCATCTCCTAGTTTCTAAACTGGACCCTCCAGAGACCACCAGGTCTGCATTCAGGATGCTGTTTGTCCTGTCTTGGATTTGACCAAGGAGTTTGAAAAGCCGGGGGGGCTGGGCTTGGGTCTCCCATCGCAGCCACCCTATGAAGAAGGGAGGGTGTGTGTGTTGAGGCAGGGGTTGCACTGATGAGGGACCTCGGTGGAATGGACGGTCAAGGATACGTGACTCGAAATGAGGAGACTGAGGGGGGTCGGGGGAAGAGCTGGGGAGGCGGGCTTGGCCTTTCCCCAAAGGACTGGCACTCTCTGGGCCTCTCCACCTCGGCACCACCCAGACTGGACTCTGGCCTTGTCCTGGCTGGCTGAGCCGTGCTCGGGGGCGAGTGGGGCCACATGAAGGAGCCCTGGTTCTTCCAGCTGCTCCCATGCCACTGCCAGGGTTGCAAATCCTGATGGGTGGCTATTGGCAGGAGATCCCCCTGGCAGGGCCATAACTATGGCAGGGTGAACGGGGCTTTGCCCCAGAGCGGTTGCCTTGAGCCGCTCTATCACAGGGCGCGTTCCACGCTGCGTGCTCCAGGTGCCGAGCCTTTTAAGGGGTGCCGAAATGACTAGTTACGGCGCTGCCCCCAGGGCAGGGTGCATGTCCCTGAGGACCAGCCTCTCTCTCCAAGGCCTTATCTAGCTGGAAGAGCTGCCTTCGGGCTGCCGCGAGGTCTGACTTGCCCATCCGATGCAGGATGGTGAGCCAGACAGCCTCAGCAGTGTGAACACAGAGAAAAATGCCCGCCGGAGTCTGTGTGCTGACAAACCCTACGTGGGCGGACAGACGGGAGCAGGCAGCTTTTGGTCGTTAAATATAGACGAAGCAGCTGGAAGGGTTGGTTTGGGGCGTTGCCTGAGTTGAGAGAACTCTTGAGTCAGACGCTTTGGGCAAGATCCCTAAAGCCATTTAGGTGCCTAACTCCCTCTGAAATCCATGGGGGTTAGAGGCCCAACTGCGCTCAGGGCTCTGGGCCTTTGTTAGCCTGCCAAGGGAAGAGGCAGGATGCTTTGGTGTAGGGGCTGGTTTGTGGGCCTGGAGAGGTCACAAGGCTCAGCGGGGGCAGCCTGTGATTTGTCATCCAATGGCAGCGAGTAAATGACGGAGGGAGGGAAGTGCGAGAGAAGCCGGAAGAAGTTGAGAGGCAGAGGGGCATCAGAAACAAGGGAAGGAGCACACAGCACCTGTAGGGGCGTGGCTTTGCTCGCCGAGGTAGAAACGGGGCTTGGTTGCTGGTCCTTGTCCTCACCTCGGTGCTCCCCTCATAGCACTCGCTGTGCAGGAAAGGTCCACGGTAGGAGACAGTCCCAGCAGCAAGGAGCCGTGGCTGTAACAGTGTGCAGCCCGCTGCTCTCTCAGTTGCCGCACGTTAGTCACCAGCAGCATTGCCTCTTCCAGCCAGATGCACTTGCCTTAGGTCCCAGGTGCCCGTGGGCACTGTGCGGTCGGGTTGGGGCCAGGCCAGCTGGCCTGCATGTCCCCTTTGTTACAGTTTTGTCATTCACCCCCCATGCCGTAAAAATAACCCATCCCACTGCCGATCACTCGTGCTGCGGCTGATACCTTGGGGCAGCGACTGGCCAGAGGGGCTGGGGAAAACTCACCAGGTGGCTGGGAGAAGACGGGGTCCCCTCCTTTTGGTGTGCTGTCTGTGCCGGGGGGCCAGGACTCCATACATGCTCTGAGCCCAGGCCCCAGCTAGCTGCCAGGACTACCAGGGGGTGATGTGGACAAAGACAGGGAAGATCTGTGTCACTGGGGACGGCTGGATGCCTTTAGTGGCACTGGTGCCCCCCCCTTGTCAGCCCTTTGGGTAAAATCCAGCTTCGCTGGCAGGGGATCTGCTGGCTGCTGGCAGGCCCCAGCCTGTGACTGTAAGTGACCTTTTAGGAGCACGCTGCTCCTTTATTCCCCGACTCAGCCCTTCCGTCCCTCCCAAGGGCGGTCCCCGCTGCAGCTTCACTGCCTAGAACCAGTCCTGCGCTCGCTGGGTGCTGGGTTCGCTCCAGAACTCCTGCTCCTTGTGACACCTGAGCAGCCTCTGACCCTGGCTTTTTACCAGGGCTCAGTGTTCCTGCCTTGAGGTCAGACTCAGCCGTCCTCTTGTTCCTGGCACTGACTGCAGGGGGGTTTCCTGGATGCACGAGCATTAGCCCAGCTGCTATAGGCTGCCCATCACCAGCTGAGGTGGATCTTCCCATCCTGGTGCTGCCAACTTATGGCTAGCGGTGCTTGCTGTGCTTTCAGCTGGGGCAAAAGGGGTGGGCACTGGGAACATGCGCCCATTGCAGCTCCTGGACCAATGGAGTCCTGAGATGCCTTGGAGAACAAATCAAAGGATCTTCCAACCCAGCTCGATTCAGGCAGGACCCGGTACCAGTTCCAGGGACTGGCAAGTGGGATTCATACCAAACCATTCCCTGCTGCCCTGTGCACCTGGCCGTCTCTCTGACTGCAGGCCCTGGTCCCTGAGAGATGCAGCACTGGCGATCTGGGACCAGTGCCGATCCCGACTGTCCGTCCTGCTGCATCCCCCTGCCTCACTGAGCACTGTGCATTATCAAAGCTGCAGTAAACCAGCTGCAGCCAAGTTTATGGCCCAATAGGTAGACGTTCATCAGGAAGGCCTTAGCAGGGTCTTTGCTGCAATAAGCGGGTACGGGGTGTGTGTGTCCGGACTGGGTTTCCAGCAGGGTCCTGTGGGCTGGATCTGCGTGCCTCGCCCTGGTGGCTTCTGTTCTTTCACTTGCTAAGAGGCAGCTTTACCACATTTCCTTTGGGCTTGTCATGGCACCATCTCGCCGTCAGGTGTAACATGTCCCCTTGCGGTTGTGTTTTTACTAGACTAATAAAACTATGCTGTTAACTAGGAAGGTGCTGTGTGTGCTGCCTTGATTGCATGGCCAAGCTGGCAGGTGTCTAGGGGAAAACTTTGGTGAGGAGGCAAGGCGATGTGCTTGGCTAGGGTTACCAGATGTCAGGCAAAAGGAGGACGTCGTCCTTTTTACTTCACGTCCTCCATCCGGCAGGCATTTTAAACATACATGATTGTCTGGTTTTATACTTACAGGGGTTAATGTGTGCTGCAATGCCCTGGAACACCCTATTTTTAGGGGGGAAGTGTTTCAGGGCTCCCTAAAAACAGAAGAATATTACATTAATACTACATTTTCTCCATGTGTCCTCCAATGTCTTCTTTTTTGTACTTCCCTGTCCTCCTGTCCATGCTTTGGTATCTGGTAACCCAATGCTTGGCGGGCAGAGGGCAGGAGGAGAAGAAGCATCACCTAGCAGGGAGAGCAGTGAGGCAGGTTTTAGGAGGCATGGACTGTGCTCCCCTGAGATCCGAGAAGGTGCCTCAAGGGTGTGCTACTCGAGAAAATGGGTCTCTTCAGACACCCTCCTCACAGGCAGATGGTGGAGCTTAGAAATGTGCTTTGAGAGGTCTGGAGATGAGGATGCTAGCCCAGGGAATCAGAAATCAGCGGTTCCCTTGCAGAAAATGGGTGCCCAGGCATGCAGGGTTAGGGAGCTGCCTGTTGCTCGTACATGTGACGCGCGTCTGGGCTCTGGGCAGAGCCAACTCCGGTTACAGCAGTGAGGGATGGAGAAGGGCCGTTCATCTCCCTCCTTGCAGGCCCAGGCTAGCCCCAGGAGGGTGGGCTCGCCAGGGTGTGTGAAGTAGGATGCTGCTGCTCCGGGATGGTGGAAGCTGGCTCAGAGACAAGAGGCCGCCGTGTCCCCATCGGCCGTGCTGCCCTAAACCTGGCTGTTAGCAAGCAGACCAGGGCTGTGTGCGTGGGGCTGGGCCCAGCAAGGCATGTGGGGGACAGAGGGCCTTGCAGGCCCTTAGTAGAAGGGTCCCAATCCGCTCTGGTACCAAGCGCTCGGTGTGCAGGGGGCACTCAGCGCCCAGCTGGGTTTTGGCCAGGCTAAGGCGGGGGAGCTGCAAGTGTGTGATCAGCTGGGCTAAACCCTGGCGTCAGCCGCAACTGAGAAAGTTGCAGTGCTGAGAGAGGCTGCAATGATGAGTGTTGTGAACTCCAAGCCGAGCGGAGTCAGGTGGGAGCCCACGGCCCACCCCTGAGGATGAAGGGCCGCAGCGTGCGGCGTCCTGGGGTGGCGTGACAGCAGCGCCGTGCGGCAGGGCTGGCTGGCAGCAGAGTGTGAGCGTGCAGGCACAGGCCACTGCGTGGGAAGGCGTATGCAGCCATGTACAGCAGCAAGCCATCAGTTGTGGGGTCAGCGTGTGTGTGTGTGTGAGAGAGGAAAACCGTGCAGGGTCCTGATATGGCCCCGACAGGCGTCTACAGGCCTGACAGCCGTATATGGAGCTGACGTGGGCCCAAGAGGAGTACATACCAACTCCGCAAACACCAGTAACAGTATTTTAGAAAACGCCAGCTAACAGCTGACCCTGGTGCTAGTGTGATGGGAGATTTGAACACACATTAACGGCTACATTTCTGGGCCTCATAATAAATAAAAAGGGGGCTTCTGATGGGCTATAAGTAGCGTTAAAGCCCCCCTCTGTGGACCTCTCAAGCACCACAGCAATGCCTGTAGTGCCCCCCCCCCCCCCAACATAACGCTCATACTAAATCAGTTCAGCTCTGCCAGTCAGCCCTTCCTAGCATGAGGAGGGAACCGCTGGAGCCCAGCATTATTAATAGTTACAGCTGTTGGAACCAACCCCACCGGCCCCCTGTCATGTCTGATGCTCTGCACCTCCACCGCCCCCCAGTTTCTGGCAATCAGAGAGGCAGCCCAGACCCGGCCGTCTCCCTGCTAATCAGGATGCAGACAGGCACACTCCGTGTCTGGTGCTAGCTCAACCAAAGCGGCACATGATCCTTCTGCCACAAAGCAGCGGTGTAGCTAAAAGACACTGCAGATGAAAATCCGCTCCTGGCTACAGAGCCTCGTTCAGTAACAAAACCAGCCACCGAATCCCACTCTCCATGCCACAGAACAGCGAACCAAAGCAGAACAGCACTTCCACCGCGACGCTTGCCTGTGCCGAACAGCTGGTCAAGCCAAGCACAAATCAAATCTAGGCACGAGCTGGCCTGCCCTTGACCCCAGCCCAGCGTGATCATGCCAGCAAATCCAGCCCTCTAGGGCAGGGGTCTCAAACTCAAATCACCACAACAGCCGCATGACGACTATTATGTTAGCCCAAGGGCAGCACCACTGAAACCTTTTCATACAACAATATTGCAAATACTGATACCAATAGTGTCATTGCAAGTTGCAAAAAAAAACTTCAGGGACAGCATGCGGCCCTTGGGCCCCAAGTTTGTGACCCCTGCCCTAGAGCCATGCTGCGCTGGGGCAGGCACCCCAAAGCCAGTTGGCACCCAGAAACCAGAGAAGGGCATGAGCAGCGCAGACCTGGCCCAAGCCAGAGAGGGACTTTGTGCAGACAATGTGACTGAGGGCTGGAGACAGAAACAGCCCATCTACTCCAGGGTCCCACACGCTGGAGAGAAGGCAAGGAAAAGCTTGCCTCAGTGTATTGGCCAGAGCGTCACTGGGCAAAAGGAGTGGCGAGGGGTTTCTTTTCAGCAGCCGGGAATTCCTAGCTGGGGCTGCTGGCATATCAGGGGCTGTTGCCTGTTGACTGATGCCCAGCACAGCTGGTGTACCCAGCCCAGCTGTAGCATGGCCCCCTGATCTGTCCTGGTGCTTCAAGGCACACGTTAGAGACAGCCAAACGTCGGCAGAAAGCGCGTGCAGTGTTTCTGTGCTGGAGCCTTCCAAAGAGGACATGTACAAAGAGCAAGAGCAGCTGCGGGAAAGGCAGGCGCACAGCCAGAGGCCAACTGGCAGAAGATGGTGGAGATGGGGTGGTGGGGTGAAGCCATGGGGCAAATCTGGCCAGCAAACTAAGGGAAGATGCCCTGGTGAAGAGGGGTGATTTTCCACAGCCTAAGGGGCAGTAGGCGCCTCACTCTTGTGGACAGCCAATGGGCATTGGGCACCTAACTCCACATGGTGCCAACTGCGCCTTAAACGGACGGGCCCTTCCCAACTCCCATCACCAGGGGTGAGCCTGGTCCCCTAGGCTGATGTGTTTGGCCCAGTGGAAGGCTTTAAAAGGTAGGACAGGGGTTTCCAAAGGGCTGGTGGAAGTGCCCTGCAATGCAAGCTGCTGTGCTTTGGCGATGCCCTGAAGCCTGCAGGAATCACAGGCCGATGCATTACTCAGCCCTTTCAGAAACATACTATTAAGCTGTGCTAAATAAAGCCCTGAGTGAATCAGTGTGGGTGGGTGGCGTGACATGAATAAGACCTGTGTGAGGGGCACCACCTGCATTGTGAGCAGCAGGAGAGAAGGGGGACGCAGAATCAAGTTGGTTCAATGCGCTTTTGGGTTCATGAATGACCAAGGAGCTGTGGGGACCCCATGGGGTGCGAATACTAGGAAATCCAGCCGTATCTGCCATCAGGGGCTGGAGGATGGCTTTGCTCTGTGCATTGCCAGTCAGCCACGTAAGGCTGTTTCCACCCTTTAGGGTCTCTGCACAATGGGACTTTGCCCATTCTCAGGGATGGACCTGAACTGGCCCCAGATTCAAGCACCCTTAGGCCTTGGGGGTGCTCATGGAGTGGATCCAGGGCTGACCTTTGCAACAGGAGCAGATGGCCTTCATGTCCATGGACTGCTTCAGCACGCTGCCTAGCAGGATGGAATAAAAAAGACCGCAATGCGCCTCCCCCTGCAAATCCCAGCCTAGGCTAACCTTGCTCAATGCCATGGCCAGAATCAGAGCCAAGTGGCATGCTCTCAACATTGTGGATAACAGCACTTGAGGAACACACCATGCGCTTAACAGCTTTTTAGCTGAACCAGGCCAGAGCCATCTCTGGGATAGTTTGTGAGCTACTGGAGTTTCAAACGTGACTCAGGTCTTCTGCATGTAACGGCAGCTTTGAAGGCCCCCCAGTCTCTGCCAGCCTGAACCCCACAGTGTCATCTGTAAGAAGAGGTCTCCCATCTCATCTGCATGGCCTTGGGTACCCATCAGTCATGTAGGGTCTGGGCCTGAAAGGTATTTAGACTCCTGTCTCCCACTGCCTTTGCTTTAAGTTGGGAGCCTCAATCCGTTTGAAAGCCAAGGTGGGGGAGGTCACATTATTGGCTCAGCCTCTGTTGGGGAGACAGACAAGCGTTCAGGCTCTGCAGAGGTGAGGCACCATATTGTCTCCCTTTCACCAAAACAAGCCGGTTGGATGAAGCCAATTGCCTCCCCTGCCTTGTCTCTCTCCTAGCTGGACCCAGCACAGCTAAAGGAACGCCGCACACGGCACAGGCCTGGGTCTTAGCCCCCTGAGCCAGGCTAGCGTCTTACCATCCCATCAGAAGCCATGTCCCTGCCTCTCCCTGCCTGTTCTCTCTCCCAGGTCATAGCAGGATGCCCAGAAAAGAGCTGGGCACAAGCCCAGAGGTCCTTCCAGGACAGGGCCAGCACTTAGACAGTGAAGCGCAGCCGTTTATCGGTTCCACAGACCCCCCACCCCACCCCACTGCAACTTCGCTGGCACCCGAAGACATTATTCCATGGGGACACTTGTCCAGGTTTATTGTGTTTTGTGCTCTCCTTCCTCAGGCCCTGGGGACACCATTGTACCGGGTGGACGCGCTAATGTAGAACATGGACAGACGTTTTTCTCCCACTGTCACGTATCCCGTGAGGGGTGTGTTTGTTAGCATGGGATGCGCCTCTAGGGTACTCCCCTGTTTTCCACCAGCAGGGGCTGTGATTGCTTGGAGGCTGCACAGCCAGCCCCCTCCCTGCCTATCCCTACCTGGGGAATATGGTGGTGTGAACACTAGAGCAGAAAGGTGTGCGTGTGTTTTCCGCATGCAGGGGAAGGGGGGACTGGACTGTGCCGACCCCTTCATTCTGGGGGATTAGATCTAACTCCCATGGGGGGCATCAGGGGAGAGGGCCTCAGGCCCATTCCTGGAGGCCTGAGTCAGCCGTGGCTCTTAGTGGAGTCACAGGGACCTGTGTCTAAGAACTGCAGGGGCCCAGGGACCAGCCATTTCCCTCCCCCTGTGGATGGCATGGAGCCAGGACAGCGTGCGTGACGGCTCCACAAACCAGCATCCTTTCAATGTGTTGGTTTATTGGGATGCAGAAACCACGTGTTCCTGCGGCATGTGCAATGGGACACTGCCTGCATGGCAAACAGGAGCCCATCAAAGAAGAGCCTGTTTGCTGAGCCTGGCGCATCCCAGGAATGTGGCCAGAGAGGAGCCAGGGTGCAGCTGGGAGGTCGGGCTTTCTTCCTCTCTCACTTTGCTGGCTTATTCGGCGGTTCCCTCACCAGGTTAAGTAGCTTGTCCAGCTTTGCAATCTCCACCTCGGGGCCCTTCTGGATCTCTTGGCCCTTCTTTTCCTAGAGAGAAAACAGCAAGTTACAGCCGTTAGTGGAAAGGCCCCCACTAACTCACGCAGAGAGGGGGGACCGCCAGCAGGGCCCTGCTCAGTTGATCCCAGAGAATGCGGCATTGGAAGTCTGCTGAGGTTGACTGGGGGGCATTCCCCCTTCTTAACCACATCAAGCCCCATCTACCAGACTACGCAGCGGGGTTATTGTTCTCCCATCCTCTGCTGAGCTACTTTGTGTGGAGTGGGCTGAGGTCAGTAAGCCCACTGATCCCACCCCGCCTGACCTTGGGCCCTGCAACCGAATCCAGGGCCGTAGCCGCACGCAGTGAGTCTGTGCTGCTGGGCTCACCCTCTGCATGGCCTACAAATGCTGTGTGTGCAGCCCAGCTCCCGGGGGTGTGAAAGGCGCAGCACACTTTCATTCAGGCTCCATCTGTCCCATGGCACCTTCCACCCCAATGGCTCCAAGTAGCCTTTCAAAACTACACCCAGGGCCCCGTGTGTGGGACTCACACCCCCATCTAGGACACACTCTGCACAACACTTTACAGTAGGGAGTGCAAAACAGTGTGTGTCAAACTGGGACCAGTTGTGGGGCAGAAGAGCACTGTTCAAAGGCGTGCAGTCACCCAGCTAGGATCTGGTCCCAGGATCCGGGTCACCACCTTGCAGCCACACACACCCTTTGTTTCCTTTGCCAGTTCCCCACGTGTGGCCCCCTCCCTGCCATCCCTCAGTGTATGTGAGGAATGCCTTCCCACTCCCCTTCTGCATTGAAAACCCTCCTACACACATGGTGGGGACATGTCATGCGTGACCTCACACCCATTAATTAAATACCCTTAATCTGAAATGCTCATCCCAAAATCGAGTGACCCGCACATCACCTTTTCATTAACAAACAAGGAAAGGACAGCCTGGATGGAGCTACTATGAGATGGGTGTCTAAATGGTTGGATAACAGCTCACAGAGCATAGTTATCAATGGGTCATAGTCAGGTGAGCAGGGTACCACAGGCATCGCTTCTGGATCTGGTTCTGTTCAATATTTTCATCAATGAGTTAGATGATGGCATAGAGAGTACACTTATAAAGTCTGCAGATTATACCAAGCTGGGAGGAGTTGCAAGTTCTTTGGAGGACAGGCTGACAATTCAAAACAATTTGGACAAACTGGTGAAATGTAAGTAAATAGGATGAAATTCAATAAAGGCTAATGCAAAGTACTCCACTTAGGAAAGAACAACCCATTGCACAGATACAAAATGGGCAATGACTGCCTAGGAAGGAGTACTGCGGAAAGGGATCTGGCTGTCATAGTGGACCACAAGCTAAATATGAGTCAACAGTGTAATGGTGCAGCAAAAAAAGCAAACACCATTCTGGGATGTATTAACAGGAGTATTGTAAGTAAGACATGAGAAGTAATTCTTCCGTTCTACTCCTTGCTGATTAGGCCTCAACTGGAGTATTGTGTCTAGTTCTGGGCGCTTCATATTAGGAAAGATATGAACAAATTGGAAAAAGTTCAGAGAAGAGCAATAAAAATGATTAAAGGTCTGGAACACTTGACTTCTGATGGAAGATTCAAAGAGCTGGGCTTGTTTACTCTGGAAAAGAGGAGACTGAAAGGGGACATGATAAGTTTTCAAGTACCTAAAAGGTTGCTATAAGGAGGAGGGAGGAAAATTATTCTCCTTAACCACTGATGATAAGACAAGAAGCAGTGGGCTTAAATTACAGCAAGGGAGGTTTTAGGTTGGACATTAGGAAAAAATTCCTGACTGTCAGGGTGATTAACCACTGGAGTAAGTTGCCTAAGCAGGTTGTGAAATCTCCATCACTGGAAATTTTTAAGAAAAGGTTAAACAAGCACCTGTCACAGATGGTCTAAATCAGTGGTTTTTAACCACTGTGTCACCACACAGTGGTGTGTTGCAGAGAGCCAAGGAGATGGCTGGATTTGGCCTGGGGCCGGAGGGCGGGGTGTCTGGTGTGTCCTGTAGGGTCGCAATATGCCGCCAAGTGTGTCATGAGCTGCAAAAGAATGAGAACCACTGATCTAGATGGTACTTGGTCCTGCTGTGAGTGCAGTGGACTGGATTCAATGAGCTCTCATGGTCCCTGCCCATCTATGATTTTATGTCTAATCTGAAAGATGATACCACGCCACTGCCCCCAAACCTCATACCTTTCTGTAACTGGGAATTCCTTGTGGGTCTCCCCCTACAACTACCAACCATATGCACTGTAACCTGGCTTAGCTTAAGCGATCTACCAGGATTGCAGCACTGGGAGGTTGGCTCTGACGTGGGGGAAGCAGCTTTGGACTTGGACACAACAGTTCACCACTGATGGTTCATTTCACCAGCCAGCTCGCTGCTGGCCCAGCAGGAATGAGCCATTCCCAGGTTTGTTCCTCCATGTGCAGTTCCGATGCCAGTGGTGGTACGTGTGCTCTGACTGAGGAAGTCTAAGTATTTCTACCAAGTTTGTCACCTTGGTATGCAAGCACCTTACTGGAAATAACGTCAAAGCCTGAAGTGCAGGATGGAGTCCAGGGCACAGGCAAACCATCATCTTCTCTCCAGCCGCAAGGAGGGGTAGAGACTCTGCTTGGAGAATGAGCTGGGATCCTAGGCAACCGGACTGCCGAGTCCACTGTTTCCCCAGAAAGAAGGCACCAAATGCCAGAGCCATCGCAATCTGCTCAATTCTAGACACAGAGGCAATTCTGAAGGAGAGGGAGGCAGCTACCAGTTCTCCTGTTAAAACTAAACCACTCAGACAGGTTCAAAGACAGGTAAGATCAGTGAGGAGCAAAGGGAGAAGTTGCATTTAAGAAGGGGTTCTCTTTGCCTGCACGGTCCCATCCTACACTGCTGAGAGCCTGGCTGATCCTCTTCCATAAGCCTCTTGCTCAATTGGACATCACAGATTCCAGCCGACTCACCGAGCAAATTTACTCTATGGCATGGATTACACACTGTCAGGAGTGATTCCTGTGCACAGCAATTTAACAGGCGCCCGGGATGTAATTTTAGCAAAGGAGCAGATGCCACTTTCACTTCCCCTGGTTTTGACACAAAGCTAAACATCAGAAGAGGAGGGTGGCAGAGCAGGAGAGACGGCTCAGCACTAAATGTCAAACTATTTTCTTTTTTTTTTTTTTTTTTTTTTGAGGAATAAAGCAGTTCCCCAGAGGGCAGATTTTGTTTGTATTGATGGGATTTGCTGTTGTTACAGCTGGATTTGACTCCAAAAACTCTTGCCTGCTGCTGCAAGACTAAATGTCAGTGTACTGAAAGGCGAATAATCCACAGCCAGAAAGTGCAGGAGACGTTCCAGTGGATCCTCCCATTCAGGTTGCTGGCATTGCTTTCACTGGTGTGGTTGGATGCAGGATGGCCATGGCACAGTCTATATCAATTGTTCTCAACCTCTTGTGGGTTGTGACACACTTGGTGGCATATTGTGACCCTACAGGATGCACCAGATTACCCTCCCCAGGCCAAATCCAGCCCTCTCCAAGACACACTTCCTGCTGTGTGACGACACAGTAATGTGTCCTGACAGTGTGGTTGAGAACTGCTGGTCTATATCATTGCACGATGCTGAGATGTTTCCACCTCAGCAGTCAGCCACACGAATATCCACACAATTCTTGACACAGCCTTGCCGGGCTCCCTGCCTCACCGAGCGGAAGAAATAGTCTGGGTGACTAGTAGCTGGCTCAATCTCAACACGAGTTGTAGGACCAGGGTGAAGAGGTTGCAGAATCCACGAGGGTGCCGTGTTTTGCTGCCATCCAGGCACTGGTTGCCATAGTCGCACTGGACTCTGTGCCACACCTGGCTACCCAAACATCTGCAGTGGCCAGAAAGACCTTTTTCCCCCCAGCTGCCAAGAACCCTGCTCCTCTTTCCTCCCAAGAAGATCCCACCCTGCTAACCTGTACTCTCAGCAGGTTTGTGGATGACATGAAGCTGGGGGGTGATGGATGGGCTGGAGGGCAGGGATAGGATATGAGTGACCTTGACGAACTGGAGGATGGGGCCAGAAGAAATCTTGTAAGCCTCAACAAGGACGAGCGCAGAGTCCTGAACAGAGGATGGAAGAATCCCTTGTGCTGCTGTAAAGGGGGGACCGAATGGCTAAGGAGAAGGTCTGCAAAAATGGACCTGGTGGTACGCTGGACGAGAAGCTGGATGTGAATCACCAGTGTGTCCTTTTAGCCAAGAAGACTAATGGCATATTGGGCTGTGTTAGCAGGAGCATTGCCAGCAGATGGAGGGATGTGACTCTTCCCTTCTATTCAGTGCTGGTGAGGCCACATCTGAAGTACTGTGTCCAGTTTTGGGCCCCCACCACAGGAAGGATGTGGACAAATAGGAGAGAGTCCAGTGGAAGGCAACAAAAATGCTGAGGGGGCTGGAGCACATGACTTACGAGGAGAGGCCAAGGGAACTGGGCTTGGTTAGCCTGCAGAAGAGAAGAGTGAGGGGGACTTGACAGCAGCCTTCACCTATCTGGTCGGTCCTGGGGCCAGTTCTGTTCAATGTTTTCATTAATGATCTGGATGATGGGATAGATTGCACACTTAGTAAGTTTGTGGATGATACCAAACTGGGGGGAACAGTAGACACCCTAGAGGGCAGGGACAGGATTCAGGGAGACCTAGACAAATTGGAGCAGTGGGCCAAGAGGAATCTCATGGGTTCAACAAGGACAAGTGCAAAATCCTGCACTTGGGACGAAAAAACCCCATGTACTGCTACAGGCTGGGGAGTGATCAGCTAAATAGCAGCACTGGAGAAAAGGACCTGGGAGTCATGGTGGATGGGAAGCTGGATATGAGTCAGCAGTGTGCTCTTGCTGCCAAAAAGGCCAATGGCATACTGGGCTGCATCAGAAGAAGTGTTACCAGCAGATCAAGGGATGTGATCATTCCCCTCTATTCTGCACTAGTGAGGCCACATCTGGAATACTGTGTCCAGTTTTGGGCTCCCCACTACAAAAAGGACATGGACAAATTAGAGAGAGTCCAGAGGAGGGCAACCAAAATGATCAAAGGGCTGGAGCACAAGCCCTATGAAGAAAGACTGAAGGAACTAGGCTTATTTAGCCTGCAGAAGAGAAGACTGAGGGGGGATTTGATAGCAACCTTCAACTACTTGAAGGGTTGCTCCAAGGAGGAGGGAGCTCGACTGTTCTCGGTAGTAACAGAGGGCAGAACGAGAAGCAATGGCTTCAAGTTACAGCTGGGGCGGTCCAGGCTGGATATTAGGAAAAACTTCCTTACTAGGCGAGTGGTGAAGCATTGGAATAAGTTGCCTAGGGAGGTCGTGGAATCTCCATCTCTGGAGGCGTTCAAGTCCCAGCTGGACAAAACCCTGAGTGGGATGATCTAATGGGAGTGGTCCTGCTTTTTTTGGCAGGGGGTTGGACTAGATGACCTCGAGGGGTCCCTTCCAACCCTATGATTCTATGATCTGAGGATGGAGCTAGGCTCTTCTCAGTGATGGCAGAGGACAGAAAAAGGAGCAATGGTCTCAAGTGGCAGTGGGGGAAGATCTGGGTTGGATATTAGGAGACTTTTTTTTCCCTAGGAGGGCTGTGAAGCACTGTAATGGGTTATCTAAGGGGGCGGGGTGGGATCTCCACTCTTAAGAGGTTTTTAAGGTGTGGTTAGACAAAACCCTGGCTTAGGGGGTTTAACTGGGGTTGGTCCTGCTGCAAGCAGGAGGTGGGACTTGATGATCTCTTGAGGTCCCTTCCAACCCTAATCTTCTAGGATTTTATGCAATCTGGACTAATGTCATGACCTCTGCCTCTGGGTTGTCAGCTGCTAGAGGAGGGCAGTATGGTCAGGGAATGTCATGCATGGAAAAGTCAGAGCTCATCTGTCATCATGACAGAATCCACCAGCTGTTTCCCAAACATGGGGGTCGGGCATACAGGCCTGCCCGCCCTGCTGTTCTGTGGTCTTTCGACAGGGAAGGAGTCTTTCCCTACTTCCCCGGCAAAACTCCAGAGGAAACAGCCCAGCTTCATGGCATATGCACTTAGCTAATAGCAGTATGGGGCTTTTGACATGTAGCTGAACTAATCTGATTCCATCTAGAAGGCAGTGGTGCACACACACACACACTTCAATCAGTTGTGAGCGCCCAAGGAAGGAACTTCATCACACGAGGCAAACTGAGAAAGCAAATTGAACTTTCCTAGCAATGGCAGAGGAGACTCAGACTGGCCATGTTGCTGGCTCCCTGTTGTGATGAGTGAACGTGCAGCTGATACTGTGCTAAGGCTGAGTTCAGCTGTCACAGCCCGAAGTCTCTGACACTTGTATGGAGTGCAAGTGACATGTGCTGAGGCTCACGGCGCAGACCCCTTGTCCGTGCCTCTTCATCGTGCAAGCATCACGGCTGCCACGGTTCAGGTAGCGTGGACAGATCACCGCACCAGCTCATTCCTTGGTCCAAAATGCAGAGAGGGGAACCGACTCCTGATCATCACAGCTCTCTGTGGCCTCAGCTATGGGACCTTCCCGTTGGTGCTGAGATCTTGTGCACCAGAGCAGCCCTGTGGTTGGCACCTTGGTTCCTTGGCATGAGAGCAGTGACAGCTCTCCAGTAACACTGAAAGAATGAAACAGCCCCATTGGTGGTGGCAAGTCAGAGAATCCCACTATTTCTCCTTACAAATTTACTCCCCTGCACACTGCACAAACAGCTGGTAGATCCCAGAGGGCAGTGTCACAGGGTTGCAGTGTTGAATTTAGCAAGGGACAGCCGTTCATTCCATACTGTCGGATAGACTATGTCGTGGGAGACGAGAACTGGCTGGCTGGGCAGTACATAGAAGAGGATCTGGGAAGCTGGTCCCAGAAGAGCAGGAACAAGGAGCAGAACAGATCAGAGGGAGATATGAAATGAAGAATGAAAGGTACAATCAGTTCCCTTCCACTGGACACAGTGATCAATGCACTAAAGATGGGTGAGCATATCTGGGGAAAGGTTCCCAGGTCCGGAGAAATGAGGTCTGAGCTTCCTACCTGGAGAGACTGGGGGTAGCACAGCTGTCTGAACGGTGCCAGTCCGAAATCAGACTGGCAAGGGGGGCTGAGTAGGAGAACTGGGTTCCTGCAGCCTCCAGAGAAAGGTGAGAGAAAGGTCTGAACGGAGCAACAGAGCACAGTAGCCAGGTAGGGGTCGAACCTATCTGATGGCAGCCGCACAATAACGGCTTGGGAGAAGTGCATGGCCCAGTCATGTCTGTCTAGTGCACTATGCTTATTGTGAAGGGGGGAGACTGGGTAAGACTTTGGCATCCACAGATGCAGTAACTGCAGCCATGCAGCTTTGCAGATGTTTTCTCACGCTCCCTTCCCCACCCCCCACCCCCAACCTAGCAACTCAAAATTTCACCCTGAATGTCCTGTGGCATTTTTTGGTTTGTGGCAAAAACATCCCCTCATCACACTGATTCACAACCTGGGTGCTACCTATGACATGCTGCGCCCCATCTACACCCTTGTGATGAGATCTGTGTGTCCTTCATGATCCTATTTACAGTGTCACCGTGGATGGTCTGAGGCAAAGCACCTCATGTCAGGTGTGTCTGGAGTGCTCACGGCATACTGAACTCTACTGTGATGGTAGCATGGTCCCTGCAATGTCACATGTGCACAGGCATGAAACTCTGCCATGTCACGCCCCCGAATGTGTCCCCCACATGGTTTGAACAGATGCAGACAAACATAGAGCTGTGGTTCCAAACCCAGCCGAGTCAAGTATACAGGACCAATGGACTGGCCTGAGCACCCGTGAACACCTAGGCTAATGCCCATTGCTGGACATGGCCCATCATCTGACCCTACAGGCTGTCAAGGAAACTTGTTAAAAACTGAGGTGTCTGTTTCAGGGACTCTCTCCCGGGATCCATCTTCCCAGCAACACCGAAGACTAAGAATTTACTCCAGGGAAGGGGTGGGCTGGCTGCAAGACATGCCACAGCCGGCCTGTGTGCCAAACTGAATATAGACAAGAGCAGTGATCTTAGTGCAGAATAAGAGTTCTCTTTGACGGGATTGTCACTAACTCCTTAACTTGTTACTCTTCTGATTTCTATCACTCTCACTTAGACTCACTCAAAATCCTTCTGTGGCACTTAAAGACTAACACATTTATTTATTGCATGAGTTTTCATGGGAGGAAAATCCCAGTTCGTCAAGCACTTTGAAGATGGGGACACTCACAGAGTGGGGGGAAATAAATGCAGGGAATGGAAGCCACGGGAACAGGTCACACTGTGACAGCAAATCAAAACAGTTGTAAAGATTCAAACACTGGGGAATAGCACATAGAAGAGGGTGAGGTCAAATCACCTGTTGTAATGGGAGAAGAAACCATAGTCATGATTTAATCCTGCTTTCACACAATCAAATCTCCATATCAGTTCCAATTCTGCAGCTTCTCTTTGAAGTCTGGATGTGTTACCCATTTGCTTGAGCACAGTTGTTAACAAACAATCAACAGAGTGATTAGGAAGATGGAAGTGCTCAGCTACTGGTTTTTGCATGTTGTGATTTCCGATGTCAGTTTTGTGCCCATTTATTCTTCTACGTAGGGACTGTCCTGTTTGTCCAATGTATCAGGTGTGGGGGCATTTCTGGCACACGATGGCATAAATCACATTGGTGGATGAACAGGTGAATGAGCCCTTGATGGAGTAGCTGGCTTGATTAGATCCTATCACGTGTCTTTTGTGCAGATATACACCTAACAAACTACTATTTCCACGTCAGACATCTAAACTTATGCCTTAATAAATTTATTAGCCTTTATATGTGACCCAGGACAACGTTTGTAATCAAATTGACTTTGCACACCCTGTGTACACACGCACAGATGGCTAAGACATCATCCTCAACAATGTATGCATGGACAGGTTTGCAATATGATTGTTGGGCTGCATTTTATGGTTCTTTCGGCCGTAGAATGAGGTCCCCCTGAGCATTCCTATGAAATTGGATCAACCAGTCTTCCTGTATCCCAGACCTCTTGCGGGACATCCTTCCATAATTCATTGCAGCATGAGAAAGACACCCACAGCCCCTCCACTGGCACCTGTAATTGAGGCAGCAGGAGATAACTGCCCATATTGTCCCAGAGAGCAGCAGGGCCACACGGTAGGTGTGGACAGGCCATTCTCATGAAACTGCCACTGCTTCTCAGAGGTGACCAATTCAAGTACTTTACACCTTGTCAGCCCCAAACTGAGGGAAAATCCTTCTCTGGCAGAGACTCGTCTCCACAGTTGATCTCATCTCGCCCATTCTTTAGTTCCTTAGAGTATGTCTACACTGCACTTTAGTTCGAATTAAGGAGGCTTAATTTGAAGTAACTTTTTAGCTGTCTACATCAGACTTTCATTAGTTCAAACTAAGGAATTCCTTAGTTCAAACTAGTAACTACCACCAGTTAGTTTGAACTAAGTGCTTAGTTCGAGTGTTAGTTTGAACTAAGGACGACATAGACCAGGACTAACCCTTAGTTCTAACTTAGTAAGTTCGAACTAAGGCCAGATAGTTTGAATTAACAAAATGGATTAATTTGGCTTAACCTTAGTTTGAACTAGTCCACATTGTCAATTCAAACTAAAAAGTTCGAGTTGAGTTCAAACTAACCTCTAACTTATTAGTTCAAATGAACAAATTCGAACTAACTTTGCCTAATGTAGATAAATCCTTAATGAGCAATTGGGGTATTTGTTCCAGGCTGGGACAATACCATAGTGTGATGCATGCCACAAATCTCAGCAGCCACCGTGAACTTAATTAAGTGCAGTGGCACATTTTTAAATAAAATTCTTTGAGGCTCCAGGAATCACTAGCAGATTCAGTGCACTACAAAGGCAGAACTTGTGCCTTTCTCGCTTTTCCTTCTACCCACTAAGTACATTTTTAAAAGTGACCTGAAAACCTAAGACCATCACTGACAAAGTCTGCAGATGACACAAAAACTGGGGGAGTTGTAAATAACAAGGAAGGCAGATCACTGCTACAGAGTAGTCTGTATTGCTTGTTAACTGGGACGCAAGTAAATAAAATGTGCTTTTGAATGTTGCTGTACACAAACATATTCTTCTAGGAACAAAGAATGAAGTCCGTATTGAGAGACTCTTTCCCAGGAAGCGATGAGTCTGAAAAAAAATTGGTGATCATGTGGCTAACCCAGCTGAACACAAGGTTCCTATATTATGTAACAGTCAAAAAGGCTAGCGTGATACTAGAATGCATCAGTAGGGGAAGCACAAGTAGGAGTAGATAATTATTTTACCTCTGTGTTCAGCACTGGTGCAACCCCTCCTAGAATTGCATGTTCAGTTCTGGTGCCCACAATTCAAGAAAGATGTTGATAAATTGGGGGATGGGGGGTTGGAGAAATGCCACGAGGATAATTAAAGGATTAGAAAACCTGCCTTACTGTGATAAACTCAAGGAACTCAAACGTCTCTTTCTTAAATGAAATAGATTAAGAGGTGACAATTACAGTCAAGAACACACACTAGGCACATGGGCTCTTCAGTCTAGCAAAGAAGGTCTCACATGACGTAAAGGCTAGATATTGGAACTAGACAAAGTAAGACTGGAAATAAAGGGCCAGATTTTAATGGTGAAAGTCATTAGCCACTGGAACAATTTACTAAGGGTTATGGTGGATTCTCTATGACTGACAATTTTTTCATCAAGACTGGATGTTTTTTGAAAAGACGTGCTCAAGGAGTTCTTTTGGGAATGTTCTATGGCCTGTTTTATGCAGGAGCTCAGACGAGATGATCACAGTGGTCTCTTCTGGACACCGAATCCATGTTTCTAGAAGTGATGTTTTTCATAGTATCTAAGTGACCTGGCAATTCAGTCCCAAAGAAAGTCAGTGGGACTTTGTCACTTAGGTACTTTTGAAAACTTAGCCCTATATAAATATTACATCTTTGCATTTCTGCAATTCAAGTCCCATTTGTAACATGAATGGTCAGTTCAAGTCCTGTGTGTGTAACACAAACATAAATTCCTGTAACACAAATGCTCCCGATCTCCAGTTAGTAGAGCAGGAAATTTGAAATCTCTCTCCTGTATGGAAGAATTCATCTCAGTGCAGGTTGTGGATCGGAAGCCATCCGATCTGATTCAATTCACAGACTGTGCATTGTTCCTTTAATTAGATGTTTCTGTATCTTCCCCAATGGCACTATGCTGCTTACCAAGCAGATTAGTTGTGTTAAAAAGAAATATAAAAAGCAGCTTAGATCCTATACATATCTGGCCTGAGGCTCAGCCACAAAGAAATTAGCAAATGTGGCTAAGCCAGAGCAAAGCAATCTCACAGATCTAATTCCCACCGGGCCAGCAAGCGTGTTTTCTCATTTCAGTGGCAGAATGAAGCGGAATGTGCTAGTCTACATGGGCAGAGGTGAATGCCCCAGCTGTCATTTCTGTCCTGCATGCTGGTGAGAAATGGCTCATTTTAACTGGAAAATAGGGAGCGGAGTGGAACTACTGTTAAATATTCAACTTCTATTAATAAAGTGCCGTCACTTTAACACTCCATAAAACAGTTTTTCACTTCCAAGGGCTGCAGTTAGTGCCTTGCATGTTGGAACTTATAAAATGGTTGTCACCTTCATGAGCAACCTTCTTCTAGTAACAAATGCCCTTCAAGTGAACCACAATAGGCCCCCCCCCTTGCAGACAGTTTACCAATTCAGCATCATCCAGTGTCATGGTAGGCTAATACAATGTGATAATACCATGACCAAGCTCATTTCCAGCTTTCCAGTGACCCAAACCCAAGGCACTGGTGTCTGATCAGAGCAGAGCATGTCAATAACCAGAGGCCCAGACATTACACAAAAGAAATAACAAAAAAGAGAACTAATAGAAAACATGTCTGGAGAAATCAAGTAGAGAAGGAAAAGGAAAACTCCACAGGAATGCCATCAAACCAAGGGACCAGAAAGGAGTAAAATGGCATGCGATGTCGCAAATTGCTACCATAGAATCAGTTCCAGCACGGAGGAGTGAAAGGCCATACTCGCAGGTGAACTCACGCAGTTTGGGTGTGCGACTCTCCTTGGTTTCACATTTGGGGACTCTAACTTGTGACACTTTGCACCCGGTTTTCAGAGGGGTTGAGCACACTACTCCCACTTACTAGCCCCTTTGAAAATCAGACGCTGGGTGTCTTGACTTGGGCAATGAAATTTAAAGGTCATTCGGGCCTGATATTTGGCTTCTGGCTGCTCCACCCCTCCATTTTGAAGACAGTTGTTTGGCCAATGGTCCTTCGAACACAAGGTGCAGATGAAGCCCTGGCACTGCACAGCTCTGGGATAGGCAGGGCATGTAGCTAATAGCCTGACTGTTCCTTGCCCAGTGTAATTGCCTGCACCAGCGTGGGACACTGTGTGTGGGAGGATGCCAGGGTGCAGGGACAGGGAAGGGCAGGACTTGGACCCCACTTAGGAAATGAGACGTTTCAAATTAAAGATTCACTTTGACAGGCCCCTGACCTGCCATGATCATTTCAGAACACCGGTTGCTTTTCAGCAGGCCAGCTGATGGGTCAATTCCCCTCTGGTAGTTAACAAAGTTGCTTCTGAGCTGCTGGCATTCCTCAACCTGGAATTACAGCAGGCTGACGTAGAGGTTTGCCATATCTCTTGGCAACTCAGGAAAACTCAGCAAAGTCAGTGATGAATGGACTTTGTTAAAGCTTTGCTGCAGTGGCTGAGAGCCACCTGTCCCTCCTACAATACTGGCCTCACAGCAACCTGCTGCATTTGTGGATTGTGCTGAAGCATGTTCTCTTCACAGCCAATTCATGAGGGAGGTTGGGTGTGAAGCAGAAGATGAAACAAGCCTTACATATAAGCAGGCAGAAGACAGTCAGTACTCTTTTACTTTTCTGGTTTGACAATTGAGCTCTGCTTGTCTAAAGGTTCTGCAGACTAGTGGGGATTAGATCTGAGGTGTGAACATGGTTTTTCTCTCTCCTGATGGCAAGGCAAAGGAAAAAGGTGTCTGAGAACAGTGTCCACAGTGGAAACAGAATGGTACTCAATTCAAGGGTGAACTTAGAAGATCTTCCTGGCCAAATCCTGGTTCCAGTGAAATCGATGGGAATTCTGCTGTGGAACAGACTGGATACTCCTCTTCCAAATATTTTCACTCTTATTGACCAGAGAATTATTTGTGGTGTGTGCGGGGTGTGTGCGCACGTGCGTGCATACACGCGCACATGCCCCTATATATGTACTTGTACATGCATGGGTGCATATACCTCCCCCTTCTGAGATTCACATACTAGAGAAGAATAAAGTACCTAGAATGAACAAAATGCTGGAAGAAGACAGGTTGGAAGGAGCCTTCACATTTGAGATGTCTCAGAAGCACAAGCAGGAAAGCAGAGCTGAATAAATACAAAGGTGAACACATTCATTCAATGTATGGATTAATAAGCTTTTTGAAGCTTTTCTCCAAAAGACAAAGCACTTGATAGAAAAAGTCAGAAAGGATGTGATCACTGGATTTCTGCTGTGAGCATGAGATTCTCTCTGACTCTTTCTCACACATACAGTTCTTTTCTTGACTGTTGAGAATTCAGGGCTTTTGCCACAATGGACAAATAAGTCAACCTGAGAATGAAAAGAGGTCCTGTCTGAAACATGAAGTTTGAAAACACTTGACATTTGAAAGAATCAAATTGTAAGATTCTTTCAGTGCTTCCTTCAGACTCCAGGCTCTGGAGAGAAGCAGGGATTATTTTTATTTATTGATGGCCTTAAATTTTTTCACTGTCTCCTTGGGTGTGTTCACACAGCACTCTTATTTTGAAACAACAGTGTTGTTTCAAAATAACTTAAACCCCATGTTGGGACAAAACAATGTTGTTTCGAAACGATTGTTTTGAAACAATGTCATCTGAACATGTTGTTTCAAAACAACGGTGACTTGTTTAGAAATAACTGTTGTCTGAACCTGGTATTTCACTTTGAGCTTCTTTCCTTAATTCGAATTAACAAACTGTTTATTCGAATTAACTTATTTTGAAATAACCCCTTATTTCAATCCAAGTTGTTTCAAAACAACTTGGATCGAAATAACCCCCTGTGTGTAAACGTAACCCTTGTGCCATCAATCAGGTTAGCAGATCTTATTCTTCATCTCCAAGCCTTCTTGCCAAGTGCATCTTCCAAGCTGACACCAACCTTCCTGATGCTCTCCTTCAGCATCTCAGAACAACCTTTCTCCAGATCTTCATGTCATCTTTGTCTTGTGACTACTAGTTCTTGTACCTTCTGGCCACCATATCCCTCAATTCATCATCACCTCAGTCAATACTCCCTCAGTGTCTCCATGATGTGGTCTACCTACATCATGATTCATTCCATCTTCCTGTGTAGCCGATCAGCTCTTGTTTTACCTGGCACCCACCTGAGCTTTTGGCCATGCAACATAGTTGTTCTCTCTTCCTTGCCAGCTGCTATTCTGAACCCTATATCATGACTGGCATAATTAGGATCTTATCCACTTCACTCTTCAGTAGTTTACTCAGCACATTCTTATCACAGAGAATTCCCATCAGCTCCTTCCATTTATATCAAGGGTTCTTCAGGCAATTGGATGGAATTAATTATAACCATGTCCGTGTAAGTGGTTTCGTTTGTGGCAAAGTAATTCATTTGACTGAAGAACCCCACTGTAGCTCCACTTCTGGGCACTACTCAATGTGAAAGGAAAAAGAATGATGTGTTTTTTTTGTCCAAGACACAGTCAAGGCATCTCATAAGAAACAATGTTCCTGTAAAGACTCTTACAGGAATATAAAGGATTCCAGCCACAGCTCCATCTGTAATCTTCTCCTGATGTAGCTCAAAATTCATAAGGGACAGAAGAATATTCAAAGGTTAATTCTGCCCTCATTTATAGGAGAAATAGCAACTCCTTCATTCAGCAATTCAAAATTGGTAGAGAGTAAAATCATCCACTAATTCCCAATACCATCCCCATGACTGTGCCTCAATCCTGACCTACTGAAGTGACATCTGCGAATGCAAGCACAGTTCATTTTCGCTGGCCAGTCGATGGAGAATTTCAGTGGGGTGCCACCAACAGTCTATGTATCTGGGATTTGTTTACTGCCTCTCATCCTGGTATCTGAGTGTCACTGGTTTTACCACGTGGAAGCTAGGAGTTGAGCTGAGCCCCACCAACACATTTCAGATAATCAGCTTTTATTTACAGTTTTTTCTCTTAGCTGCATTTTCTCACACATCTCCATGATGCGCTGCAACAAAGCAACCAATAATGAGCCATAGGGAACCAGAGCCTGCAATCGGTTGCCAAAGAACTAGAGGTGATGCACGGCACTGAAAATGAATGCTACAATTTCCTTATTGGGAGCACTCATTGCACAGGAAGGCGCCTTTGCTTCCCATCCACATCTGCATTTAAAAGCAGAGATTGCTCCCCGGCTGTAAACAGAACGATGCACAATGTGTAACACCGTGGGCACTCTAGTTCAATGGATACCTTGGCTAAGTACAGCTCAATGGGATTCCATTTAATCTGGCTGGCAAGAAGGTGGAATTTCTCCGAATGCAGCACACTTGATTGTGATTTCCTAGAATGCTAGAGCAGTCATTCAGTTCTTCTGCGTTCAGTGAATGAACCATGACTTCCTCATCACAGACATTACTGAAGAGAGCGCCTCTGCTTTTTCTTGCTTTAGTAATGGGCTTTGCTACCTTACAGCATCAGCACTAGCTGCTCACTTTGTTTGCAACGCGGCAGGGGATGTCCCGTGTGCCCACATGATTCCTTAATTGTTAAAATGCATAGCCAAAGGAGGCTGCAGCACAGCAGCCCGTGCGTCTTGCAGAAAAAAAAAGCAGCTGACTTTGGGGATGCTGTTCAGTTTGTGGAGTGAAGCACTATCCTGGAAATAAGGGTTGCCCATTGCAGAGCACACAGAAGCCACTGGCTTTTGACACTCTTCTGACTCATGGGCATGTATGAAAGGAATAGATTATAGGAATGATCCATGCTGGTTGACGTTGCTGTGTTTCATTGCCTGAGCATCAGAAGAGACACCCCCATTCCTGCAGCTTTTACACAATGTTCACAATGGCGCAAACAAATACAAAAGGCACTTGCAGCAGCATCTTGCTCCATCCATGCCACTGGCAGCAGTAGGTCTGCATGCACGTTGTTGTGGTTGTGTTGGTCCCAGGATATTAGAGAGAGAAGGTGCGTGAGGTAATATCTGAAGTTGGTCCACCAAAAGATATTCCTCACCCACTTTGTCTCAGCAACAGGCCTGAGCATATGTGGAAAGAACCTCCACAATATTCTCTTGTGATCACTGGGCCCACAAATTTACCCAAATTGTGAGTCCCACTGTAAAAAGTGAGTGAAAGTTTCTGAGGTGCCACAATACCCTACAATAATGGAATTACAAAAAAGATAATATAGAAAGACAGAGCAGGTCCAAATAAAAAAGCCACCTGCTATAATTTGAGGACTCTGTTAAGATCATGGCTGGTAAACAAGAAGAATATGAGACTGAAAGTCAATGAACCAAAAAGGGGATGTCAGAAATTATATCTAACTGGTGGGCAAATTAGAAAGAGTCCAGCGGAGGACAACAAAACGATTAGGGGTTGGGTGCATGACTTATGAGGAACTAGGCTTATTTATTCTGCAGATGAGATGAGTGAGGGGGATTTGATAGCAACCTTCAACTACTTGAAGGGGTGCTCCGAAGAGGAGGGAGCTCGGCTGTTCTCAGTAGTAACAGAGGACAGAACAAGGAGCAATGCTTTCAAGCTGCAGCTGCGGCAGTCAAGGTTGGATATCAGGGAAAACTTTCTTACTAGGAGGGTGGTGAAGCACTGGAATGGGTTACCTAGGGAGGTGGTGGAATCTCCATCTCTGGAAACATTTAAGGCCTGGTTAGACAAAACACTGGATCCCCTGGCTGGGATGATTTAGTGGGAGTGGTCCTGCTTTTAGCAGGGGTTTGGACTAAATGACCTCATGAGTTCCCTTCCAGCCCCCTGATTCTATGACAATAGGAGACGGGATGGGCCAGTCCACTCATCATGTCCTTTGGGGGATCTTTGAAAGAAAATAGACTCGGGCATGTGAAAAATAACAGAGGGAAAAATCTGGCTACTCTGATTCTGGTTGACTGGAAGACCAGAGAAGTGAAAGGCAATGTCTTTGGCAGCATGGTTGCTACCCCCATAGTCTCCTGGGATGCTGGGCCTTCTTCACCCGAACTCTGAGAAATGACCTGGCCAGGCCAGAGGGAGGGACGTGGATGACATCACCTCTTCTACTGCTTCTGGCTAAATCCTGACCACCAACTGGGATGCAAGGTGTTTCACTCCCACCCCACCCATGTGTTCTTTTTGTTCCCTACCTTATTTCTTCTCTTTCCTATCTCCTTTTCCCTTCTATCGAATGAGACATTATCTTATCATTACCTACAACTCCCCAGTAAAACCTCTTCAACACATCATCAAGGATCTACAATCCATCACACAAGACAATCCTCATTTTCTCAAACCCTGGGAAGTAGGCCACTCCTCGCTTACATTCAGACCCCCAACCTTAAGTGAACACTCACCAGCAACTACAGACCTAACAACACGAACACTAAAGCCAGGTGCTTATCCATGCAGCAGGCCCCATTGCCAACTCTGCCTGTGCATCTACGCAAGTGATGTCCTTATGGGACCTAACCAGACCAGCCACTCTATCAAGGGCTCATTCACCTGCTCATCTACCAATGTGATTTATGCCATCATGTGCCACCAATGCCCCCCCAATGTGTGCACTGGCCACACTGGACTGTCTCTGCACATAGATAAATGGATGCAAATCAGTAATCAAGAATATCAACATTCAAAAACCAGCAGGGGAACAGTTCAATCCACCTGGACATTCTGTAAAAGAACATGCTAGAAATGCTGCTTCAGCCAAACAAACAAACAACTCCCCCACACCTTTAAAAACAGATTGGGATGTGAAATTGCAGAACTGGAATTCGTATGCAAACTAGATACCTTCACATGGGGCTTGATTAGAGATCTTGAATGGTTAAGTCATTATAGAAAGCAATTTCCCTTTAATTACCCTTCTCAGCTCTTGCTTTCAACTCCTTCCTCCCTATTCCACAGCTAGAATTCAAACAGCTTGCTTACTTCACAGAGAGAGGCTAGCGTTCTCGCCCTCTCCATCCATTTGAATTAGCCTTGTGACTGACCCACCCTTCGCTGTATCTATGTTTCCAGCTAACATGCTACATTTTCCATTTCATTCTTCTGACGAAGTGGGATTGTGCCCACAACAGCTCATGTGATCAATAAATGTGTTAGTCTTTAAAAGTGCTGCAGAACTCCTCGTTTGTTTTGCTCAGGGGTGACCAAACTTATGGGACTCAAGAGCCACACTAGTTGATTATTAAACATCCAAGAGCTGCACTGAGGCATATAGCCATATATTTTTACCTACTAAATTGATTTTCTGACATTCTTCCACGAGCCACATTTTTGCATTCAAGAGCCACATGTGGCTTGCAAGCCGCAGTTTGGCCATACCTGGTTTTACTGAACTAGACTAACTTGGCTGCCCCTCTGGCACTCGGCTAACATGAGTCTGTCTTAGCTGGCCAAGCCTGTATACTTTGCAACATTTCTGTAACCCTGTGAGCAGAAGGAGGTTACTGGAAGCAATACCCTAAGCAGCCCAATGCTGGTACAAGTTTGCCAGGTCTCAGAGTGGCTGATAAGGTCATCTGTTGTGCTACTGGTTTTTCCAGCAGGGAAGGTGCAAACAAAAGTCTTGTTTTGCCTTCTAGGGAACTGGGATCATCATTTATCAACAGTCACCCCATGACAGTTCCAGCCCATCTCCACTGTCTCCTTTGTCCTTCCCCAGATGGTCAGCTATTACCATCTTTAAAACCATCTAAAAGACAGTCAAACAAGGAGGTTTTCTCCTTCTAAAAACTCTCTGTCTAGAGGGAAATGGAACAAGGAATATTTTTACATTGAAGGCCTGTCTTAATACTTGGCACTTCAAACTTTAACTATTTTCCCTTTTTCTCTGTGTCTGTAACAAAGCTAGAAGGCCGTTTAATGGCGTGGCTCTGTATCCCAAACTCTCAATCTTGTTTAACTCTGTTTAAGTTGCACAGCTTCAGGGTCATGTCAACACACTCAATACTTTGGGTCCACAAATTCCATCTAAATTAATACAACAGATCTCATCAGACTGGGTAACCAAGTTATTAATATTGATTTTCTATTAACTGCATCCTTAGAGTGTGACAAGGTTGAGATTGCAGGGAGGAGAAGGCAAAGAAAAACACTTGGGAAGGAAGCTCTGCCACCTTTGCTCATGACAACTTCAGTGGACCTACACTCAGAGTGGGGCATGTGTTAGATTGGGGAAGCCAGCAAGTATCCACTTGGAAAATCACCCAGAGCCACAGGAACAAGAATACAGGTCATGATTATTCCCTGGCTCCTGGCAGATTTGGCTCCCCTCTGCACTATGTAACAGAAGACAGCATGCTTCTTTCATCCCAAATGATCCCAAAGTGCTCTGTGAATTGCTATACAAATGATGCACCTTCAAGCATCACTGAAGTGCAGCTACTTCTGGGGCAAAGCAGAGCAGTTGTTCAAGCACGGTGCGCCTCCGCTGCACTGCAGTTTAGGACAGGAAGCGATGAACACAGCATTGGTTCAAACAGCGATGGAATCTCGATAGGCAGAATGTAGTTAACCAAGGTCCAATTGGCAAAGCCACAGATATCCATGGATGTAATGTGGATATCTACAGACCGTTTCTGACAGATGCAGATTGGAAGCAGATCTGCATATTTGTGTCTACACTGGGCTCTACAAATCTGGACAGAACAGTTGGGCCAACACCCCTTTTCTAGCAGGAAATGTCACAGAGATTTATAAGGAACGCAAGAAGTCAGGGTCTTGTACCAACATTAGCCTTGGTTCTGGGTAGCACAGATCACTGAGCTTTGCTCAGTGTTTCAAACAACACCCAAGAGAAGCTTAGTCAAAATCACCTCATTTCATCTGGTTATAATATGAAATGTGCAAACTGCTACAAGGGCCACTCAAAAGCTTTAGGAACCTTAGCGACCCCAGGGTGAGATTGTAACTGGAGAGCAGTTTGGCATGGTCTGGCCACATGCCCCCTGGAGTCAAAGGGTCAAAGATCGGAACAGGTGACTGGATGTGGTTAGAAGAGGCCAGATTCTTTATCCTTAAAGTGCTTGCCTGGTGCTGAACATCCTTCCACGTCATCATCCCAGAGACTGAACCAATGAATTTAGTGGCCAGAATGTGAGATTCATTTCCTCTGTTTCAGTGGTTTTATTGCTGATAGTCCTGTTCTCTGAAGAGTGAATCACAAAATTAATAAACTCTCATTGCACCAAGAAAATGGTGCCCTGCAGTAATCCCCATTTTTCCTTCGTGACATAATCATAACACAGCTGGTGCGAGATCTGGACTAAACAAAGCAAAAGGTGGTAATGCTGTGAAGCACTAAGGGCCTGATCCAACTTGCACAGAAGTCAGTGGAAAGATTCTGGTGGTCTTCTCTGTCTGATCACTTCATTTATAGGCAAAGGGTCGTGCCTCTCCCTACAAGGGGGAATGGCAAGTAGACTCTGCCGCATCCTTCTTGAATGCCTGAAAGTAATGGAGAGAAGTGCAGGGGGGAGATTCACTGACTGCAGAGGGTGAGACCTAGGTAACGTTTACAAAAGAGATGTCAGCACTTAGGGCCATATTTACAATGACATTTAGGAGCCTACAGATGCAGGCAGGTGCCTAGTGGGGTTTTAGAAAGTGCCTGTGTTGCTCCTTGCAAGGGGACTCAGATGCTCTTCAAGATCCCACTGGGTATGTTTTTCAGGTGCCTAACACCCTTTGATTTACATCAGATTAAAGATGTGTTGAGCCCTGACGCTACTGAGGTGCTCCTCTTCGCTCTTGCCCTTGAACAAGTCTCACATGCTCCCTGGTGTGCAGTGCTCAGGAACAAGGACTTGGAGCTCCCACAGTCACTGCACATCCACTCACTGGCACATCCTATATTTGGCAGAGTTAAACTACTGAAAAGAGCATGTCCTGGAGATCTTGTGGAGGTAAGAGCCCACTTCTATGGTGAAATCCATGAGGAAAAGGAATCATTTTTGTCTAGGATTAGAACAAGATTTTCTCTTATGTGCTCTAGGAAACTGACCAAGTAGGACTTAGACAGGAGCAGCACACTTTGGGTCTTTAATATTAGAGTCCCAAACTCATGCTGGCAAGTTTCAAATGTAGTTTTTGTGCTATATTTCAGGGAAACCTGGTACTAAAATACTCCACATTATGAGAGATCCAGCAAAGAAAACAAGGCTAAGTGACCATAAACTCTGAAACCATATTTTTATTCGGGAATGTTCTTAAGACCTTAAAGATGCTGATTTACAGGCAACTCCAGACATACCCCAGGCCTGGGCTGTGCCCTATCCCCTGTACTGATCTGGTTCTGGGGCACTAGTCTGGCCCTGGGGACCTGATCCAGCTCCTGCTGTCGCCTGTAAGGGGCTGGGAGCAGGATCCACCCAGAGCTGCCTGCCACAAGCACATGCTTAAGTCAACTCAATAAATTTTAAATTTGGTCCTGGAGTTGCTTAAGTTGACTTAAGCCTCCATTGTAGACATAGCTTTTGTTGCTATGAAGGGCTGGGTGAAGCAATTGAAAAACAAGGAGAAACATCTCCATTGGAACAGCCAGCTGTCTATAGACCATCAGCAAGTGTTCGACAGACCACTGCTGGGCAAGAGAAATGCAAAATATTATCAGCTGCTGGGGAACTGCTTCTTGTGATGCTGTCTGGATTAGAGGAGAGTGAATATAAATAGTGCAAAAGTACAATAATTCATACTGGATCTGTCATTTTGGGTACCATTAGAAAGGTTATAATTTGCAAGGTATGATGATGTTGTGCGTATGTGTCACATTTGTATTGAAAGTTATGGATATGTTTGAGATTGCTGTATTCCAACTCATGCTGTGTTTCTGGGCAACACCCCAGAAAGGGTGGCAGAAGTAATAACCCTGCTTAATGGACCATTAAGGCAACTCAAAGGCACAATGGGGGAAAAAAAATCTGGAGCTACACTTTATGAGTCACCAAGACTTGCACAGATGACCATGGACCCCATGTTTCTGTGAATATCCACAAGCCACACGGCAAAGGGATGCAAAAGGCAGCCACATCTCATCCATATGGTCTATATTCTTGCTTTCTACCTCTGAACTGACTCATCTGCAACTGAAGCTGTGAAACAAAGGACTGAGACCAATCCAAGTACTGGACGTACACCAGAGGCACAGTACAAGTCTGCAAACTCCACAATTTTATTGTAAACCTGATAGAGATAGACTTTCAATTCATTTGTCTGTGTCTCATTGCTTTAATCATATAACACCTCCCACCTTGCTCATTTCTTTCCTTTTATAAGAAACCTTTAGTTTTAGTTACTAAAAGATTGGTTCTCATTGTTGTAATGATCCCAAAAGCTAGCACTATAAACCCCACAATTCAGCAATAAAGTTCATTTAAAAGGTGTCTAAATGTATTAAGGACTGGAAACGCACTGTTAAGATATCTGCACACCCTTGACTCTGCCTCTGTAGTGACATGGACACCATACAATAACAAAGATTCTGATTTGTGCAGAATGGCATTTGTGGTCCCAAATTAGATTAAAATGATCTTTAAAAGACAAATTAGATTGTCTCTTTACTTTGGTTCTCTAGGCTGTCCAGAGCCATCATCTTCTCCAGGGCAGTTTGGCTTCACACCCACCATGTACAGTAAGAGGTGGTGACGATTTTGAAGCACGGCATCTTTGCTTATCATAGAATCATAGGACTGGAAGGAACCTCATGAGGTCAGCTAGTCCAACCCCCTGCTAAAAGCAGGACTACTCCCACTAAACCATCCCAGCCAGAGTATTATCTAACCAGACTTTAAATATCTCCAAAGACTGAGATTCTGCCACCTCCCTAGATATCCCATTCCAATACTTCCCCGCCCTCCTAGTGAGAAAGTTTTCCCTAATATCCAACCTTGACTGCTTCAGCTGCAACTTGAAACCATTGCTCCTTGTTCTGTCCTCTGTTACTACTGAGAACAGCCTGGCTCCCTCCTCTCTGGAGCACCCCTTCAAGTAGTTGAAGGTTGCTATCAAATCCCCCAGTCTTCTCTTTTGCAGGGAGATAAATAAGCCTACTTCCTTCAGTCTCTCCTTGTAAGTCATGTGCCCAGCCCCTTAATCATTTTCATTGCCCTCTGCTGGACTCTTTCTAATTTGTCCATATCTTTTTTGTAGTGTGGAGCCCAAAACTGGAGACAGTATTCCAGATGTGGCCTCACTAGTGCTGAATAAAGTGGACTAATCAAATTTACTGAGTATGCAATCCATCCCATCATTCAGATCATTAATGAAGATGTTCAACAGAACCAGCCCCAGGACTGACCTGTGAGGCACTCCACTAATTGCTGGTTGCCAACTAGACACTGAGCCATTGATCCCTACCTGCTGAGCCCAATGATCTAGCCAGCTTTCTATCCATCTTACGGTCCATTCATCCAAACCATACTTCCTTAACTTGATGACAAGAATGCTATGGGAAACCAGATCAAAAGCTTTGCTAATATTGAGGTATATCACGTTGATGGTTATTCCCACATCCACAAAGCCAGTCACCTTATCACAGAAGGCAATCAGGTTGGTCAGGCACAATTTGCCTTTGGTGAATCTGTGCTGACTGTTCTTGATGACTTTATTTGCCTTGAAGTGCTTTTGAGGACCTGCCCAATGACTTTTCCAGGGTTTGAGGTGAGGCTGATTGGTCTTTAGTTCCCTGGATCCTCCTTTTTCCCTTTCTTAAAGATAGGCACTATATTTGCCTTTTTCCAATCATCCTGGACCTCCCCTGTTCGCCATGAGTTTTCAAAGATAATGGCCAGTAGCTCTGCAATCACATTAGCCAACTCCCTCAGCACCCTCAGATGCAGTTCATCTGGCCCCATAGACTTGTGCACGTCCAGCTTCTCTAAGTAGTCCCCAACCTGACCTTCCATCCCCGAGGGCTGCTCTCCTTCTCTGCATGCTGCGTTACCCAGTGTAGTAGCTTGGGAGCTGACCCTGCCTGTGAAGACTGAAGTAAAAAACAGCCTTTTCCACATCATCCACCACAAGGATCCCTGCCTCATTCAGTAAGGGACCTACACCATCCCTGATCCTCTTCTTGTTACTGACATACTTGTAGATCCTTTCCTGCCCGTTACCCTTCACATCCCTTCCTAGTTGCAACTACAATTGCCCTTTGGCCTTCCTGTTTCTGCTTATAGGCAGTTTTAGCCTCACTGTCACTGAGGACAATATGAAATGGCAAACATTGAAAAAAGGCAGTTCTTTGCAGAATCCTCTGTAGAATGTTTTTTGTCAACTCCTTCTGAGGAAGAAATGTGAAGTTATGAAGAGCAATGGAAGGAAATGGCCATGAATCCTACAATAAAAGTCTCTAAGTGTAGCCAGTGCGCACACTTTTAGTGAGATTAAATTACACAGTCAATGTGAAGAGTCTGCATTATTCTGTTATTAAGATCATATGGTGGTCAGTTAAACCCTGAACATGTGGGCAAGTCTCACCAGCCAGTCACCCAAGAAAGAATTCTTTGTAATAACTCAGAACCCGCCCCATCGAGCATCCCTTCTCAGGCCACTGGCAAATCCACCACCACTGGTTAAAGATCAACTTCCAAAGTAGGCCGGCCCATCACATCATCCCCTCCATAAACTTATCAAGCTCAGTTTTGAAAGCAGTTATGTTTTTTCCCCCACATCTCCCCTTGAAGGGCTATTCCAGAACTCTACTCCTCTGATAGTTAGAAACCTGTGTGTAATTTCAAGGCTAAATTTCCACATGGGCAGTTTATATCAGGGGTCTCAAACTCAAATCACCTTGAGGGCCGCAAGAGGACTAGGATATTGGCCCAAAGGCCACACCACTTAAACCTTTTCATACAATGATGCAGAAGTACACTAAAAAATGAATAGTAATATAGTATGCTAATATAAGTCAATTTATTAACTTTTTTGAAACTAACATGAAGTCTGTGCTAATGTTGTCAGTCTTTCCAAAGGCAAAACACACGTTTCCTTTTAGAATTGCTTCCATTCAAGATGGCAAAATCATCAAAAACACAAAGAGTAAACAAACAGACTTAAAATTTTACATAATAAAACAGTGGTTCCCAATCTTCTTTGGTTTGAGGGCAAAAAATATACTTTTTCAAACCCTGAAGGACCACCGGTTAATTTAATTAAATTTGAATTAAAATTTAATTTATTGAATTCAAATTGATGTTAATTGAAATAAATTAATTGCAGTTTGATTTATTAAAATTGAATTAAATTTAATTGAAATTAAATTTTTATAAAGGTTTTAGTTTTTTAAATAAAATTAAATTGTTTTAGAAGATTTTTGGTTTTTTTGTTTTAGAAAGAGGGGGCTGCATGTATCCCCAAGCCAGGAGGGGAGGAGAGCAGCCACATCCCAGGACAGGCTGCAAACAGGATGGTCAGAGCCCTCCACAGGACCGTAAATAAGCAGCACCCTGCCTGGCCCTGGGGGCAGCGCTGGGACTGGTGGTGGGGGAAACATCCTCCCCACCACCTGCTCAAATTTGGCCATGCTGGGGTTGGCCACACTCGTCCACTTGAATTTAGCTATGCTAGGGTTGGCAGAGGGGGAAACACCCCCTGCCCGCCTGTCCACTCAAATTTGGCTGCAGTGGGGCTGGCATACGGGAAAACACTCCCCGCCCACCCGAATTTAGCTGCTCTGGGGTTGGCAGAAGGGGAAACAACCCCCACCCACCTGCCCACTGGAATTTGGCTGAGTGGGGCCAGCAGAGGAGAAAACATCCCCTGCCTGCCAGAATTTAGCAGCACTGGGGCGGGTGGAAGAAAAAACACTACCCCACCCTCCTGGGGGGAAATACCCCCAGCCTGTGCCAGGACCAGCAGTGGGGAAAGCCCTGGGGATTATGCCGTGGCTAGTGGTGGGGCTTTCTGGTGCTTCCCCAGAACGGAGCCCCTCATGAACCCTCCCCACAGACTCAGGCCACCCTCCTTTAAGGCCCCCCCACCTGAGCCTTCTCTGGACTGCTCAGCCTGCTTCAGCTGCTGCATGTGAATAGGGCAGCCCCACGGTAGCAGTTCAGCTCCTCCCTGTCAGTGGCTGATAACGCAAGGGGGGAGGTGAGGCTGCTTGGTCTCTGTCTGCAGAAAACCCCAGGGTTGGAAAGGTGGGAGCCGCAGGATTCTGGGGGTTATCAGGGGCCACAGGAGGCAGCTCTTCAGGCTGCATGTGGCCCGTGGGCCACGTGTTTGAGACCCCTAGTTTATATCCACTTGTTCTAGGGTATGGCCACACACACTTCTTATTTCGAAACAACAGAGGTTGTTTCGAAATAAGAAGTGCCATGGCCACACGACGCACGGCCATTTCGAAACAAGCAAACAGCTTGTTTCGAAATGGCTGTGCTCCTTCCAAAACAACTTAAACCTCGTTTTGTTTTGAAACAGGGTTGTTTCGAAACAGAGGTTTCGAAACAGCCCTGTTCGGACATGTTGTTTCGGAACAAAGTGTTAAGCACCTGCTAAGCACCCTGCTAAGCACCCTGGGAGGAAGGGCAGCCCCCCTTCAGCACCCTGGCCAGGGTGTTGAGGGGTGTCCACAGGGGCGGGGGGGCAAGGGGCTGTGCCGCACGCCACCGGTGCCTGCAGGGGACTGCAGGCACC
>ML682046.1:3838315-3916443 GCA_007922195.1 Podocnemis expansa
CACTTCATCAGATGCTTGAAAATGGAGAACTTACAGATTGGGAGGAAAATAAATACAGAAACATTTGCTGAAACAGAGTGACCTTATCCTGTGACTTACATTTCTTCTTCGAGCGTTACTCACATCATTCAGAAAGTCTTCAGCCTTAGCCTGTCAGGTCAGGGCACACGGCCAATGCCCCCTCCATGCCATGACCATGGCTAAATAGGTGACCATGACCCTGACCCTCCCAGTTCCTTTCTTTCTGCCCTCACCGATGGTATCGGAACAGCCGAAACTTGTGGAAGCAAGTGCCTGTCCTCATTCATTTTGTAATAGAGATGCGGGGTTTAAAATGTGTCCATCATGCCGCAAAGCCTTTCCACTTGATGATACCCATGAGAAATGCCTTGCGTGCCTTGGTGAGTTGCACCTCGTGGAAAACTGCTCCATTGGCAAATCCTTCAAGTGGAGGACCCGTAAGGAAAGGGGGCGGAGGTTGTGCACCCTTGCCCAAGATTGGGCATCTCGCCCAGTGTCCAATGCACCTCGCGCACTAAATGCTCTGCCAGCACCGGGTGTGAACTCTGCACCACAAGCTACCTGGCTCCGCTCTCCAGCTCAGAATACAAAGCTGCAATCAGCATCAAATTCAGCACTGGCACAGCACCATTCACCGCCTCCCTGGACACCCCTCCACAGGAGTCGGGACTGGGGCATTTTTCGGTACCGTCAACGCCGGAGGCACTCACAGTGGCGCAGGCCCTGTTTCAGGAACCAGCTCCGGTACCAACGAAGAAAGCCTGGTTGAAGGGAAAACCAGTGCTTTCAGCCAAGGAGTGGACAACGCAAGGCTCAATACTGCCCCCGGCCTCAGCACCATCGAGCCCTCCACCAGCACGGCAGAGCAGTACTGAAGACTATTCAGATGACCACTCCTCCCGACACTCATCCCATGAGCCCTCGGTACCATGCTCCCACGGTTCAAGAAGACAGAGGTCTAGCTCATCCTCATTGTTATTTTCTGGATCCATTCGGTGCCCTGGATCTCCAAAAGTGGTCTCCAGTAGTGATGAATGAGCGAGTAAGCACTGCCGGAAGCATTCTGCAATGCCCCAGTCGAGAAGAGGCATGACTCCGGCAGCCCCAGTGTGGGCGTCACAGGGGAGCTCTGCACATGTTAGCAAGGGACCAGTGGGCACACAGACGGAAAGGGGCCACTCCCCCTCCCATTGACCCACGACCCTGGACTCCTTCAATGATTGGTCACAAGAGTGGCTGCATTTGACACCCGATGACGACCCAACCTCCCAGCACCAGTCAGCACCATCTTTGACTTGAACTCCAGACTCTTTGGGCATATCTGACGATGAGCCCAACCCAGATTCCACCCAGCATAGCAGATCATGGGCTCCCTCATCTTCCTCTCCAGAGAATTCTACCTTTCAAAGACCCATGGCACACAGGGGCGACCCCCGCATGCAGCAGGAGCTGCTTCGTCATATGGCAGCAAACCTCAATTTGGACTTAGGAGTGGTCCAGGAGGAGTGTAACCCCCTCTTTGACGTGGGTGATGTCACCCCTTCTGCGAAGGTATCTGTTCCCCTCCATGAAGGGGTGTACAGCATTGCTGGGTGCACTGGCAGACTCCATCATCAATCCATCCTGTGTCCAAGGTGGTGGATTGGAGGTACCATGTTCCCTCTGACAGGTTCGCGTTCCTCTTCCATCACCCTATGCTGAGGTGCCTGGTGGTGGACGCAGTTAACCAGAAAGAAAGGCGGGGCCAACCAGGCTCTAGCCCTAAGAATAAGGAAGCAAAGAAGCTTGACTTATTTGGCAGGAAGGTTTATTCCACCTCCTCCTTATGGCTGCACATTGCTAAGCATCAAGCCCTCATGGGGAGATGTGTGTTCAACCTTTGGAAAGCCATGGAGGGCTTCTGTGACTCCGTCTCTAAGGACCGCCTGAGAGACTAAAAGATGATGGTGGAGGAGGGGGTCTTGACCTCTAGAGATGCCCTTATGACCTTCTGGGATGCATCTGATACAGCTTTGCACAACATGGCCTCTGCCATGGCTATGAGACGTGTGGCCTGGCTTCAAGGCTTGGACCCGTCCACGCAGATGCAACTCATCACACAGGACCTAACATTTGAAGGCCCTGCCCTCTTCGCTGAGTCCATGGACTCAAAGCTGCATGGCATGAAGGACTCTAGAGCCACTCTTAAGTACACGCCACCACCCGTTAGGCATTCCTTCATACTCCAGCAGCTGCTTCAACAACTACTACAGCAACTGAAACAGCAGACCCAGATTCAGGGTTCCTTCTCCCGGTCCTACTAGTACCCTAACACCAATATGGGGGTCTGGACAGGGATAAGACCTGCCCGGGTAGAGGCCAAAATTCCCAGGCCCCCCCAGGCTAGTCATCACAGGCAAGGTACCAACCATTCGCCAGGAAAGAAGCAGCGCTTTTGACAGTCAGCCCAAGGGCAGCGGAACCACAGCCTCGACCCTAACCTTTGCCAACAGCCTGCGTCAGTATGTGCACCACTGGGCAAACACCACAACTGACGGTGGGTACTGGAAATGGTCTTGAAAGAGTATCACATACAATTTCGGTCAACACCTCGGGACAGAAAACCACCCCTTCTCTTGAATCTCGGGAGCCGGGAACTAGATTGGATGCTCAAGACAGAGTGTGAGAAACTCTTCTCCCTCAGGGCCATAGAGAAAGTCCCAAAGTCGAAACGGGGAAAAGGGTTTTACTCCCGTTACCTTCTAGTTCCCAAACTGAACAGAGACTTGAGACCTATTCTGGACCTCAGAGCTCTAAACAAATATATAAAGAAAATAAAGTTCTGCATGGTTTCCCTGTCACAGATTGTCCCATCTCTGAATTCAGGGGATTGGTTCGCAGCCCTCGATCTAAAAGACGCTTACTTTCACACAGCGATACACCCCTACCACAGAAGGTTATTAAGATTCATGGTGGGGGGAAAAAACTTCCAGTTCACATCCCTGCCCTTCGAGCTTTCCCTGGCCCCCAGGGTTTTCACAAAATGCATGGTGGTGGCAGCTGCCTACCTACACCAGCAGGGTATAAAGATCTACCCCTACCTAGACGATTGGCTGATAAACAGGGCATCAAGAGCTCAGGTGGAACACAGTGTCAAAGTAGTGAGCTGACTGAGCAAGTACCTGGGGCTCTGCATAAATTGAGAAAAGTCAAAACTCTGCCAGTCCCAAACCACAGAGTTCATAGGAGCTCTCCTAGATTCCCCAAAAGGGAGGTCCTTCCTGCCCTCCTCAAGATTTCAGTCCATCTGCACCACCATTGTGGAGCTGCAGGACTCCCAGGTAACCATGGCCCAACGCCGCTCACAGCTCCTTGGTCACATGGTGGCCACCTCCATGAGAAGGATGGCTCGCTTGAGAATGAGATCATTTCAGATCTGGCTGTCCACTGTGTTCCACCCACAGAGAAATCCCCTGTCCAAGGTACTGACGGTCCCCCAGAACATCCTAGGGACACTAGAGATCTGGAGGGATCCCCTCTTCACCATGGGAGAAATCCCCTTTGAAGCCTCAGTCCCTACAGTGCCACCGATCACTGATGCCTCAGATTTGGGGTGTGGGGATCACATATCAGGGGGACTTTCCACTTTGGTCTCCAACAGACAGCCTCCTTCACATGAACATGAAGGAACTGCAGGCCATCAGATTGGCTTGCAAGATTTTTCTGGACAAGATAAAGGACAGATCGGTCCAGATCCTGATGGACAACACCATGGCCGTGTTCTATACAAACCGACAGGGTGGGGTCCACTCCCCAGCTCTCTGAAGAGAGGCACACAGACTCTGGGGGAAAAAAATAAGCCACAAGGTTCCTTGCTTTTTTTGCTTTACTAAACTAACATGGCTGCCCCTTTGGAACCAGACTCTGGGAACTAGCCCTGAAGCACAACTTCACTCTGGTGGCAGCCCACCTACGGGGAGTGAACAACAAGCTGGTGGATTCGCTCAGCCGAAAACCCCTAGCCCACCACTAGTAGTCCCTCCACAACACAGTGGTATCCCACTTAATCAACAAGTGGGGAGTACCCCAAGTGGACCTATTTGCGACACAACAGAACCACAAATGTCGGCGTTTCTGCTGCCTCAGGGGTCTGGAGGGAGGCTCACTTATGGACACCTTCCTCCTCAGTTGGTGGGGACCCCTATTGTATGCCTTCCCACCAATTCTGTTGATATACAGGGTCCTCCTGAAGGCAAAGACGGACGGAGCAAACATAATAGTGATAGCTCTAGATTGGCCCAGACAACACTGGTACTCGCTCGTACAAGACCTGTCCATAGTCGCTCCACTCCACCTTCCTCTGTGGGCTGACCTCCTGACACAAAATTTGGTGAGCCTGTGGCACCCAAACCCTGGTCTCCTGCACCTGACAGCTTGAAGACTCCTTGGCTAAGTGAGCAGGAAAGATTCTGCTCAGACAGGGTCAGGAGGGTATTAAGTGGTAGCAGAAGGCCTTCCACTAGAGCCACCTATACAGACAAATGGAAGCATTTTTCCCACCATGCATTAGGTAAAGGGCCTATGCCGATATCAGCCCCTATACACCTAATCCTTGATTACCTGCAGACCTCAGGGATAAGGGCCTCTCTCCTTCCTCACTGAGACTCCATCTGGCAGCAATTTCAGCATTCCAGGGTGCTCCCATCTTCTCCTGCTCTACCTCCACCAGATACCTGAAGGGGTTCGAAAGAGTCTTCCCGCAACCCCGTGAACCTGTTCCACAATGGGACCTTAACGTGGTGCTCCGTGGACTAATGGAGCCTCCTTATGAACCCTTGGACTCATGCACTCTGCTGGTCCTTGCATGGAAAGTGGCCTTCTTGGTAGAGATTACTTCAGCCAGAAGGGTTTCTGAACTGAAGGTCCTTTCCTCAGAACCTCCATACACGAGGTTCTTTCCTGATAAGGCGGTCTCTCCTTTTCACCTTAATCAGGACATCTGCCTACCAGTGTTCTTTCCAGACCCTCGGGTTACCAAGAACCAGAGGAAATGGCACATCCTGGATGTAAAAAGGGTGCTCTTAAGATATATCGAGCACACGTGCCCATTCTGGAGGACCTCCCAACAGTTTGTGGCAGTAGCGGAATGTAAAAGAGGTCTTCCAGTGTTGTCACAGTGCATTTCCAAATGGATAGTAAACTGCATCAGGGACTGCTACAGAACGTTGAATACGCCTCTCCCAGGGAATGTCAGGGCTCATTCTGCCAGGGCCCAGGCTTCGTTAACGGCCTTCCTTATCCAGGTCCCAATTCAGGAGGTCTGCAGGGCACCTACGTAGTCGTCGGTGCATACCTTCACAACGCGCTACACTATCATCCAACAGGCTAGAGAGGATGCCGCATTGGGCAGAGCCATATTCAATTTGGGTAAGCTGTAACTCCTCCCACTGTCCTGGAGTATGGCTAGCAGTCACCTGTAACTGAATGATGTGAGCAGTGCTTGAAGAAGAACGGTGGGTTATCAATGTGTAAAAGGGAGAGATGGGCTCCGGTATATAGGGAGACAAAATGGCCACCCTCACATACTGGAGTAAAATGGCCTCCCCCAACAACAAAACTCAGGCAGGGCAGCTCCGCCCTTCCAGGGGCGGAGCTAGATGGGTCCTGCCCATCAAACCAGAGACAAGGGGGCAGGCCAGGAAATATAAGAGGCAGGTCCTGGAGCACAGAAAGGGCTTGGCAGCCAGAGGGAAGGAGCTCCCTGTGTTCTCTCCTCAGGCACAGCTGAGGACAGGCCCTGTGGAGGATCTGCCAGCACCATGGGGCCCAGATGGCCGCATCAACATACCCGGCAAGCCTCAGTGGAAAGCCTGGCCAACCAGAAGCTGGGCCACAACCAGCGGGAGGGACAATCCCGTAGAACTGACAGCACCGGAGCCAGAGGGGCAGTGTCCCCCCAGAGCCGACGCGGCCAAACCTCTGGAGTTCCGCAGCCCAGCACCTAGCCCCGGCCCGGCGGTGGCACCCCTCTATCCCTCCATCACCACTGACCTAGAGGAGCTTCCGCTGGCCGGTGAGGAGGCCTCTGAGGAAGCGGGCTGCGGCCTCGAAGAACTCCCCTTGGCGGAGGACATACCAGGCCTGCTGGCCCTCTCAGATCCTGGCGACCCTTCCGAGGAGGATGTTAGTCTACCCTGCGGTTGCTACCCTGAAGAACTCGAGGGAGAGCAGGTACCCTGGGCCCTAAAAGAGGGTGGGAGCTGGGGCAGTGAGTGCCCCGGCGGACAGGGGGCAAACTTGGGGGAGGACCTAGCGTGTTGCGTTTTGGACCCTGCTGGCTCCCTACCCAAAATCGAGACACCCAAGGCATCGAAAAGGGGGGAGCAGAAACTCCACCGGGGAGAGGCCGACTTGGAGGGCACACAGGCGTGTTGCGGTTCGGACCCCGCCGGCCCCCTGTCCGAACTGGTGGTCCCAGAATGGGAAGTAGGCCAGGACCTGGGCTGGGACACAGTGGAATTGGGTCTGACAGCAGCCCCACCTCCCCGCTTCCTGATTGAATAAGGAAGCTCTTCATCGTGCCTTTGTAGTATGTGGCTCTTTAGGTGTTTGGGGGACTATTGTATGGTGTCTGCCTAGCCCCAGCAGGGCTTAGGACAGTAACTGTTTTGGTTCTTCCACCCCGCCCCTCCCCGGGGCTGGGGTAGAGACAAGTACCTCTGCCTACGGCCCTACTGGACTGGACAAACCCCACCCAGGGACGCCAGGCAGAGAGCGAAACTTTTTGACAGGTGCCCTACAAGGAGGCAAGGGGCACCCAGCCCTGGGCATCTGTCTTACACAATGTAACCATCCTTCTTCACGATGGGCTGCTCACATACTTTCAGATCCCTCCCACAGTCCCCGGAGTTGGCGAAAAGAAGGGACTGGGAAGGTCAGGGTCACGGTCACCCAATTAGCCTCGGTCATAGTGCCGACAGGGCATTGGCCTTGTGCCCTGCCCTGACAGGCTAAGGCTAAAGACTTTCCAAGCTACTGTGCGCTGCAGCACGTATACACCTCTAACTGAATGTATGTAAGCAGCCCATTTCGAAGTACAGTTACATTGGTAACAAACCATTCCCTACACTTATTTTCCTCTCATTCTGTAAGCTCTCCCATCTTCAAGCATCGGAGGAAGTGTGATTTTTTTCCTACAAAAGCTCATGTGATAAATGAATTTGTTAGTCTTTAAAAGTGCCACAGGATTCCTTGTCTGTTTTGCTGAAATAAACTAACACAGCTACCCCTCTGCGACTTGTCACCATGTGGAAATACTACAGCTCATTTACAATCCCTTCCTAAAACTTTGTAAACTACACAACAAAGCCCTTGTGCAGAAGTTCCATAGGATGAAAATGGAAAGTTCTCTCCTTTCTACAGGATTTTTGACACATCCTATAGAATTTAATAAATAGGGACCTGATTCTGCAAGATACTTACATATATGTTTCATTTTAATTCCATAAACTAGCTCATCAATTTCAGTTTCCTAGATTTTTACAGCCAGAAAGGACCATTAGATTATTTACTCTTGTGTGTCCAGCAAGGGAATTTCACCCAGTTACTTCTGCACTGAGCCTGGAAATGTGTATGAGCAAAGCAGAGATTCCAGAAAAGCAGCCACTCTGTATTTGAAGACTTCACGAACTGTCAAATTCATCCCTTCCCTTAGGCGTTTGTTCAAATGGTTAACCACTGCCCCAGTTAAATGTCAATGGCACTACTCTTTTGTTTAAAGTTAGGCGTATGTTTAAGCACCTTTTGGAATCTGGGTTTATATCTCTGCTATAGTGTTCTGTAGGATGGTGCACAAAACCTATAGGAAGGAGATCCTCCTCTATTACTTTCCACAGAACCCCGCTGACTCGTTTTGAATTAAATTCTTTAAGGCTCTTCTATAATGCAAACTGTTTGCTAAGACTGAAAGGCTGTGAAGGAAGCAGTAAGGCAGAACTGAGAAGCAGGTGATTGTTAAAGAGGTCTCAGAACAATGTACTGTTTTCTATCAGCGCAGAACTGATGCCATGAGCAGTGGAAGTAAATACTTGATACAAACAACGCCATTTCAGCAACTGACTGGACTAAAACAGCTGTCATCTACTGTAACTCTGCTGCAGACAGTGTCGATTGAGGAAACAGGCAGAGCACAAGATCTACAATAAAAGGGCAGATTTATCCTCTCTGTGTCACTCCAACAAATGCCACATGCCCCAGTTTGAATCAGGCCCCCACAGAGCAAAGTGCTATAAAAAACACACAGGAAAATACCGCACCATCCCCAAACATGTCACTGAATACTTCCCCTTCTCTATACAGGGTACTTGAGGCATGATCTTGATTTAAAACAGTTTAGTCATGTCTATGCTATAGGAGAGCAGCATGGTTAATCACCCGAGCTGTGTCCTGCAATGTACAAGCTTTTTCTGCGGAAAGATGGGGCCTGAAAGAGGGACATTTTTGCATCTGAATACTGAGTAGACAAAGAAAAGACGGAGAGGAGGAATTAACCGCTAAGGAACTTTAACCCAAATTTAATGCCTACAATTATAAATTCATTCAACTCCTTCAGAAAAGACACAGTAACATCCTATTTGCATCAGAGAGGCATGATCGAGTATTAAAGTCTCCACATGAATATTGCAACTTGTTTAGACTGTGCAAAGCAAGCTAATCTGGGAAATGTTGCTGGATTTTTTTTCCAGACTATAAAATGCTTCGTGGTTGGATCACTGGCATGGCTATTGCTTCCTATTTTATTTTCAACAGTGAGCAATTGGGAGTGAGGCGAGTAGCTGGAGTTTGGGCAGAAGAAACACAGTGCCTGGAACACTGCTAGTTTAGTCTGAATTCCTGACCAAACTGTCAGCAAATGAAATGTTCCCATATGTGGTTACCTGGTACCTAGCTGCTATGGTGATGGCCATACTAGGAGATAGATTCTCTTCCCTCGTCTGGCTCTTTTGTTTCTGAGCCTGGTCATAGCTGGGGAAAATTAGCCTAGTGTGAGGGCATCCTCAGCTGGCTCCTATGCTTAGCCTAGGGCAGTCACTGGGGAGACTTGCTCAAGTACAAGAGAACCACAGTAACTGCGATCAGTGCCACTTCTAGAACCACGCGTGGAGGTCTAGAGCTATTCTGTGGACCCCCTCTGACAACCTGACCAGGAAGATCTCATTAGCACCAATTAATGGCTTTAGAAGACAGTGACTGAGAGGCAGAGAAGACCAGGAGATCTTGTAATGAGAAATCACAGGAACAGTTCTCTTCAGAGAACGGGCTAGAACTGATACACATTAAGAATAATGGAAACCTCCCCAGGAGATGAGTAAAGGTGTTTTTGGACAATAACCCATTGTCTGTGTGCTGTGCTGAGACTCCATCTCTAGAAACAAAACCACGCAGCTGGAGAGGAAAATGCAGAAGGCTGCCTGATCCGCATTTCCATGGCCTTTCAAGAGTATTGAAGGCAGAAACAGATTCACACATTTTAAGGCCAGAAAGGATCATTATGATCATCCAATGAGACCCTCAGCTTAGCACAGGCCAGAGAATTTCTCCTTGCCTTCTGTCTGTTTTGCAGTTTGTCTTTTACCAAAGGAGACTCACATTCTCGCTTTCTCATCTGTTGATCCCCCACTGTTTGAATCCAAACAACATGCTTGGTTTGCTGAAAATGTCTGAACTGACCTTGTGACTTGTGCTTTGCTGCATATATATATTCACCTACCTACTGTAGTATCCCTTTCGTGCATCTGACAAAGTGCGATTAAACCCACAAAATCTCATGTGATAAATAAATGTGTTAATCTTTACAAGTGCCACAGGACTTCTTGTTGGTTTTCGTGGATCTTTTAGAAATCCATTCAATCTTGATTTAAAGAGTTCAGGTGGTAAAGAATCTCCCTACATTGCTAAGGAATTTGTTCTAATGGTCAATTATCTGCACAGGTAAAAGTGTGTCTTATTTCTAGTGTGAATTTGTCTAGCTTCTACTTCCATCCATTAGATCTCCTACTCCTTTCTTCTCCGAACTGTGGAAGGCAGATCAGAGGGCAGGGAGGCCAACAGCCAGTCTTGTGCCGAGCCGCAGATCTGCTGCTTGTACAAAGAGCAGAATGCCACACTTGGCAGGGACCCTTGCACCCCCTGCAGATAACTGGAGATACCTCTGAGGATCCTCAGGCCCCTGTCTGAAGAGTGTGGATGAGAAGGAAGAGGGGAACTATGCAGCTGGGGGCATCTGGCTCTCCCACAAGCAAGGGGACTTGTTTTAGACTCCACTATAGTGCAGTCAGTCCTGGCAGTTGATCATGAGCGAGCCTGACGCAGGGGGAGGAACCACAGGTACATGTGTGGATTTATTTCTCAGTACAGTGCTGCCACCCCCAACTTTCCAGGGCCCAGCTGCTGCGTTCTCATTAATTTACTCAGGCTAGGTGAGCTACCAATATAACAGGGAAAGGGAGGCAGGCAGGCCCAGGCAGATCTATTTGTTTATGTGCACAGACATCTCCCTTGAATCCTCCTGAGAGAGCTCATGAAACTTTCATGGATGTACGCTACAGTTCTCTCTTGAGAGCTTCTAGAGCCAGTGGCCTTGTTTCTTCCACTGTCGCAGGACCCCTTCCCACCCTGCTCAGTATGATCTCTAGCAGGCAGCAATGTAGTGCACAAACTAGCAGCATCCAGGGCCAGGCAGCTTCCCGATGCCAGCAGCAGCTGTACTCTCTGCCTTGCTACCCTCAGGAGCGAGAAATCAGCTAAAAATCACCCTGCCTGTGGAAAATGGTACCAAGATTCAGCCATTGCCCCATACGCTGTTTCATGCAGCCAAGCAACACCTTCCTCACTTTCCTCACCCCCCAGAAGGCCAAATTCCCCTTGGCTAGTGGCAGGGGGGCCATCACGCACAAGCACCCCAAAGCAGATGTGTCAATAAGTAGGTCTTGTTTAAAACTGTGGAGGAGCCCGGAGGTATATTCTGACCCTTAGCTTTCCCCTTCCATTGTGACAGTACTGACCCACCCAACACCTGAGCCAGATTAGGAGAAGAACAGCCTCCAAGTAACATTTTCAGTGAGATCCTCAAAGGCATTGCTGCATCAGGCCACGCACAGAGGGCCTGGCAGATGGAAACTGCAGACTGCCCAGAGAAGCAAAGGGTGAAGAGGAGAAAGGTGCAGGGAAAGGAGGAGGAGACACACCAGGGCACAATGGGGCTTCCCTAGCAGTAAACACAGATGTTGCAGATCTTGAGGCCTTCCAGGTTCAAAGGCAGGCTTGCCTCTCTGCAGTTCATGGAGAGCTCCTACAACCACCTCATTCCACATGGCATACGGGGCTGCATTTCTGCCCCTACCACACCATACCGGGAGACATTAAGGACAACCGTAGCTTCACACACGCTGACCTGCAAGAGCCATGGGTGCTAAACGTGTAGGTATAATGGATTCAAATGTGCCTTCCCTGTCGTTGAGTTCTGTTCCAGAGATTTACTACGTTTTAAAGATATTTGCTTTAAACTTGCCCAGAAGTGTTTTGTTACTCAATGACACCAGAAAGTTTGGACAATAATTGATCATTATTTATTCACAGCTGTGATGGGCTGCTCCCGGAATCTGGTCAGGAGTGCCACAGTGAGCCCCCCCATCTCCAGTCCCGAACCCCAACTTATCCTGCTTTGCTAGGTGACCACTCACTCTTGTGTCAGTCCACACTAGCCTCCTGCGTATAATCAGTCCCAGGCAGTGGTGTGAGTCCTCTGGCCACTCACGCAATGATCTCCACATGAGTACCCTGAGCCTCCAGGTACCACACCGAGAACTTCCATTCTACACGAATTGGGACCTGTCCCCAATCACCATAGACCCATGTCCATCCATTTGACAGAAATGGATCAGCCTGGCCTCACTCATTCACACCCTCTAAAGTCCACAGAGCTTCAGAAAAAAACAAAGACTAATTTATTTATTAGGATATGATTTTAATTGAGTATATAGCAAATCAATGCACAACCATTTAATAAAAGAGTCGGTGTTACCATGAGTAAATAAAAGATACAAAATGCAAGCTATTCTATTGACACTATTTCAAGGTTACTCTTTAGCCTGTGTTCCTTATTCTTACCTCAAATATGGACAACTGTTGTTGTTCAGTCAGCTCAGGCTCTCCTGGCCGTGTGGATAGGCTCTGTATTTTGTATAGTTGCTTCTAAGATGGTGTTTCTCTAGCAAAAGCCAGCAGCTTCTCCTTCTCTCAAAGTGTCTGCATACCTCTTCCAATCCCCCTTAGACCCCCTTCCTCCTGGGCTGCAGTGATTTCCTTACTTCTGCCAGAGCCAGGGAGAGCAATTTGCATTGCCTTTGTCATGTAAGTTTCCTGCCTCAGAAATGTAGTCCTGAGGGTCTGAACTATGTAACATGCTTCACATCTGTACACATACATGATTCTGCAGGACACACAATACCATGGTAATTATGTGGAATATGTTATGAACATTCATAAAAGAACCTTGCTTGGCATGTTTGGCATCACAGCACACAATTTCATTGCAAAAGTGAACAGAAGAGTTACACAAGTCACAGCCCAGGGGTGCATGGATGTGGATCCCCTGACACCACCTATGCTGCAGAATGCCTGGTGGTAACGAAAACACCCACCTGTTATCACACACGGTGACACAAGTGGTGGAATCAGTGACACGCACAGTGTGATAATCACAAACATCCCTACCAATGTTACAGTCAGATGTTCACACAGTTCCTGACAGTCCCCTACTGCTGAGGCTGGTAGCACACAGCATACCACAAAGACTCATTGCGGAAGTGCTCTTTCAAGGTCTCCCTGAACCGTCTAGCTGATGGGGAACTCTTCTGACAGATCGTGTGCCTGGCTGTTCTACCTTCGCGCACAGCCGGTCTCAGCCGTCCACTCCAGCAGCAACTTCCTCCCTTTGCTCCCCAAGTACTATGTAGGACACAGCTGGCAGCTCTTGGCACTGGGATATTTTTCTCGCTGAGCTCTAGTCCTGTGACTGAACAACATTAACACGCTTTTGATCCATCGAAGGCACATTCAACTGTCATTTTAAGCCTACCAAGCCAATAGCTGAATCTTTCCATGGTGCTGCCAAGATGGCTGGCGTATGGCTCTGTGAACCAAGGGAGTCAGAGGGAGTCTTGGTCCCTCAGTATTGCTAGTGGCATTTCAGCGGAGCCAGGGGTAATCCACCAGTCAGCAGAGGAAGTGTCTGTTTACAGCTTTCTAAACAGTTCTGTTCTTAAAGATCCAACTGTCATGCTGACCACCCAATGCTGATGCTGGTAAAGTACCCAATGATCCATCTGCATGTTTGTAACCATTAGGAATAGCCCTTTCTGCTGATGTACGCTGTGACGCTGGAGGCTAGTGAGTGCCAAAGTAGAGATACACATGCCGCCTTCGCTCCCCCCAGCTGAGTAACTATTGCTGAAAATCCATCCACTCTGTGCCCACGCTAGTGAGAGTCCCAGCTCCGCATAGCAGATGACGAATTGCCTTGCATGCCTGTATGACAACAGTCCTCCCAACTCTGGAATGAGCGTTAGCAATCCAGGGCTTCAAGTTGCCACAGTGCAATCACTGGTTGCTTCTCTGCTGTCCCAGTAGATCTCTGTTTAAGTCCTTCGTTTGAAGGCCTGGGGCAAGCTCAGCAGCAGATCCAGGAAAATCACCTTGCTCATCCAAAGGTTCTGCAGTCACTGCCCATCATCATGCCTGCATTACAATGTGATCCCACCACACAGTGCTCATTTCTTAGGCCCAGGAAGTGGCATTCCACCATTTGTAGATGCTCTGTGAACACCGACAACTTTGAATTGATTCTCCCTATGTCCCACAGCAATCTACCCTCCAGGAAATCATCGTGGTTCTTGATGCTCATCATTTATCAGGGGATTGTGCTTCCTGTGTTTGCAGTTCTCATGATGACAGCACAGACCTGTGCAGCCTCCATGCTTCTGTCAGAGATGATGGACAGTGACAGGTCAAGCCAATTCACGGGATTTTCAAAATAGGTACAAAAAATATGGGAGAGAGATGGCATTATGGGGAAGAAGCTGCATAATGGGACTTTGGCCCCACACTCCCATCACTTCTGTGCAACTCATTTCTGCCCCACCATCCATTGCCAAAAATTCCCAGAACACAGCACATTGGATGATGATGAGTTGTACTCTGGGATATCTACCCATAGTGCACAGCACTGTGCATCGAAACAAACATTCCTGGTGAGCACACTCAGAGCCAACACGAGGAGCCAAGTATGCACACTGACAAGCGATAGACTAACTGCAGCAGATTTATTCCATAACATAACTTGCACTAGCATGCTTGGAGTGTAGACATGCCCTGTGTCTCTCACCAGAGATCACGTCTTCTAGACTTCAAGTCATTGCTGTAGCCCTTTGCCAGACCTTTTCCAGCTTATCAACTTTCTCTTTGAAGTCATGGTATCCACTCACCATGCTGGCACCTCCTGTTGGCTGTCTTGCGGATTAGCTCTGCTAGCCAGTGTGCCTTCTCCAGATGGTGCCTCACCCACCGTCACTTCTGTGCTCAGAGCCAGTCACTCCAATGACCTTGATGTCCCCAGAGGGCTGTGTCATGATCTGTGCTCCCCCTTTTGGGGGCTAGTATTGCAGACCAACTGTCCAGTCACTTCCCAGGGGTGAGTGAGGGAACGCAGAGACCTGGGCTTGTCCACTAATCCAAGACCCAATCCCAGGACCCTGTAGATGGGTGACAGGTGCTAAGTCCCGCCTACTTCTCAATACATTTCCCTGTCCACTTTCCCATATGCCCAGCACCTTCTTGACTTTTACCTCAGGGGCTCAGCCTGAAAGTCCTACTAGACAGTTAGGAGTTCCTTCTCCATCTCCGTCTCCGTCTCCGTCTCCGTCTCCTTCTTCATCTCCGTCTCCTGTCCCTGTCCAGGGTGCTAGCTTCCCTCCACCCAGCAAGGCACCCTGTTCTCTCTCCCTGAGCTCAGGGAGAAACTATCCCTGCTCTGCCCTTCAGCTCTTCTTATATGGGCTTGCTGAGCCCTGATTGGCTGCTTGCAGCACCTCTCTAATTGGCTGCTTCCAGCGCAGCCTTCCCTAGGACTCTATTAACCCCTTACAGGCCAGTTTGAGCCAATGCCCCCATCACACCCAGGCACCAGAACTGGGCAGCATTGCAGTAAAGATTTCACTAATGCCCATATACAGAGACAACACCACTTCTTACTCCTACATGATATTCCCTTGATTACATAGCCAAGATTCACGTCAACCCCAAGAGCTACAGCACTGCACTGGAAGTTCATGTTGAGTTGCTTGACCACCATGACCCTTCAGACCTTTTCAGGGTCTCTGCACTCCTGAATACAGTCTCCCATTCTGTGAGTCAGACTTGTGTTTTCTGTTCCCAGATCATCTTAAATTTGGCATGTTAAAACAGATGTTATTCAAATGAGACCAGTCTAACCAAGCAGTCTGTATCAGCCACTATAACAGACCCTTCCACCAATTTTTGTGTCATCTGCAAATTTTACCAGCAATGATTTTGCATTTTCTCCCAGATCCTTACTAAAGATATTGAATACCATTTACTCACCTAGATTAGGTTTCTTTGGGAGTCCACTAAAAATTACCTCATTGGAGGATGATTCCCCATTTACAATTACTTTCTGAGATCTACCAGTTAAGCAGATTTTAATCTATTTAATAAGCTTATTGACTATATACAATGCTAATGTTTTTAATACATGCTTATTTTTTCAATAAGTCTCCTGCATTAGAACCGCACAAAACCATTTTTCTAGTCCATAATGTCTTTTACCACTTATTAGTACAGGGCTGATTTAAACACCAAATTATAAACTCAGGCTGAAGGTCTCTGAAGTGAGCAAGAAGAGAAGAGTGAGTGTAATGGTATTTAAAAGGCTGCATGTAGATAAATAATTCTTCCCAAAGCAGGCAAGAGTGCTAGGATGGATGACATAATACAAATGGTTTGCACTTATTTAGCACCTTCAGCCAAGACTGTCAAAATCTTTTACAACCTCTTTCCATTCATTTTCACAGTGGAGCAGTAGCTTAGTTATGTTGCTTGTCTTTCTCCAGGACATCCATTTCTGTATGTTTGAAGAACACGTAAACCAGAGATTACAAAGCAGATAACCATAGTACACTTCCTACCATGATCAGCAGAATTCCAGCCACAAGGAAGCCACGGGAAGGTGACACTTACCCAATGTCTCACCTAGCTTTGGAAAACCACAAGTGCCTACAAGGTTCAGATTGTTACATCTGTGTTACAGATAAGGAAACTGAGGCACAGAGTGGTTACATGACTCAGCTGAGATGCTGCGAAGTGTGTCAATATCAGAACTGGGAACAGAACCCAGTAACCTGTTCTAACCATGAGGCAACCTCCCCATTTCCTCTGGGGTCCAGAACTATACCAGCAGGTATATCTTCTCCCTACCTCCTGGACGATCCACAGCCACAATAAAGGTGTTGTCACCATGGTGCACTGGAGAGGCAGCACAGGTAGAACTTGTGCCATGAATGTCCTTCATCCTCTCTACGCCTCATCCTCTGCCCCTGTAGTTTCTGCAGTCATTCCTGTGCACATGACTCTCCAACCCATCTCTGCCTTTGACCCCTCTCCTCTTGTCTGGGTCTTTGGCATCTCTCACAGGAAGCCCTGCCACTATCTCAAGCTCAACGCAGCAAAAGCCCGAATCTTTCCCTCACGAGTCTTCTCCGCTTCTTCAGTTAAGTCAGCCAGTTGATAACCTTAGTCTCACATTTGACTTGGCACTCTCCTCTGCCTCAAACGTGTCCATGCTGTTGCCAAACACTGCCTGCTCGTTCTCTGCACCATCTAAACAAATCTGGTGCACAGAGTAGGTTCTTTTTCATGCTGTGGGCAGCTGCTGCCTACTACAACCTCACGCACTCTGGCCACATGAATCTCACATTGTTACCCTCCCGTGTATCTAGCACCTGAGTTTGGATTTAAGCATTTGAATCTGTCCCTTCTCTAAGTTCGTCCCAAGACCTGCATCGCTCACATTTGATCTGGCAAGCAGGTCCACTTCAATATTACCGGGAATCCTGCTCTCTTGAAAGTTACAATCCAACCTGACCTCATTGCCTCTGTGGAGAAAATTCACATCCATTTGCTTACACAACTCTTCCTGCAATATCCTCAAAAATATAAACAGGCCATGCTTCCCTGAAGATAATAAGGAGGATAGGAGTTTCTAAAACAACTTTCTTATGTACTCTCAAGCAATATATTATATATGGGAATGGAGAATACAACTCTTCAGATGGCTTTGCTTGCCTTTATTTTTCTTGGCATCCAGAGGCCACAGTGATGGGTGTAGGAGAAAGTAAAAGTCTAGAATAAGAGGCCTAGTGGAAAAGACCAAGAATGAGGCCCAAAGCCTAATGGAACAGGCCAAAATAGTAGACCTAAGATGAAAAAACAGTCAAGTTTGCAGGGGTCAGGTTGTAAAGGTCTGACCCCACAGAAACTGGCAAGAAGCAAGCTGAAACTACAGTAATAGGCATAAGAGTGGAAAAGCATGCCTCAAAGGTAAGAGGAGTTGGGTCAGCTTAGTTCCAGAGAGATAAGAAGAGATGTTTTGCTCACAACACCCAGTGCAGCGATATGAGTAATACTGGACAATCTGCTGAATGACAGTTTGATGGATAGAAATGTTTTTGTGATCTATGGACCAATCAAGGTAACGGGTGGCATCAGAAAAGGGATGCATGGACCACTCAAAGTAAGTTGGAACATCAAAGAAAGAAGTTTCAGTTGCCAAAGGGATCAAGCAAATGGCCTGAGCAATGTATAAAAGAGGGAGTCCAAGAGACCAGTTTTCATATAACCAACCGTGCGATGGAGAGTCCTGCTGTAAATTGAGCTGCTCTGTTTCATTGTGAGCATGAATGCTGTCAATGTACCCTTGATATAGGTCACTTACTATTGTGCTACATTGCAAATAACGCCTAGCCTGGCACCTTCATTTCTGTAAAGATCTGTGGTTGTGTTAGTTTCTTCAGTTGTTAGTGTCACCTCAGACTACCCATGCAGAACAGGAAAATTGGGAACAGCAGAAACATCATTAGCATTAAGGTATACCTTAGCTTCCGGCAACTGGGCTAACTGAGCTTCCGCCTTCTGTCTAAGCCAACGGTAACTAAATGCTGACCAAAAGGAGCACCTCGGCTCGGGACAACAGGGATAACACAGTGCCTGCTGTACATCTGAGACAGGCTTTAGACAAAAAAACCAAGGAGTCGTGTGGCACTTTAAGACAAACAGATTTTTTATTTTTTTTTTGGGCTAACTGAGTTCCCACTCAGTGTCTAAGCCAAAGTAATCCTGAGGGAACACATGCACAGGGACAGACACACACAGCAAAATAGCACCAATGTCAGATAACATACAACACCAGTAATAAAACCTGACAACAATGGCCATGCTATAAATTGAACAAAGGCAGGAAGTATCAGAGATCCCACTAGAAAGTTTGATCTCATGAGATTTCATTGCAATTCATCTTACTAACAGCTTCAGATTTCAGCCATCTCTCTTTGCTTAGAATCATAGGGTATGTCCACACAGGCTTCTTATTTCGAAACAACAGAGGTTGTTTCGAAATAAGAAGCGGCATGTCCACACAATGCACTGTTATTTCGAAACCGTTAAACCTCGCATCTAATTGAAATAGCCGTTGTTTCGAAACAGTTGTTTTGAAACAACAGCGTTCGGACACGTTGTTTTGAAACAACATGTCTGAATGGCCTTGTTTCGAAATAACCATTTTGAAACAATGGCTATTTTGAAAGCAGGCTTTCCCTTAATTTGAATTAACAAACTGTTAATTCGAATTAACTTATTTCAAAATAAGGACTTTATTTCGAAATAAATCATTTTGAAATGGGTTATTTTGAAATAATGATGTATGTGTGGACATAGATAGAAGATTAAAGTTGGGAGGGACCTCAGGAGGTATCTAGTCCAACCTGCAGCTTAAACCAGGGGCAACCTCAACTAAATCATCCCAGCCAAGGCTCTCTCAAGCAGGGCATTAAAAACCTCAAAGGATGGAGACTTCACATCCCTCCCATTCCAGTGCTTCACCACCCTCTTAGTGAAAAAGTTTTCCCTAATAGCCAACCTAGACCTTCCCCACTGCAACTTGAGACCATTGCTCCTAGTTCTGTCACCTGCCACCCTGAGAACTGTCTGGCTCCATTCTCCTTAGAACCCCCTTTCAGGTAGTTACGGTGGCCATCAAATCCCCTCTGATTCTTCTCTTCTGCAGACTAAACAAGCCTAGTTCCATCAGCCTCCCCTCATAAATCACATGCTCCAATCATTTAATTATTTTAATTGCCCTCTGCTGGACTCTATCCAGTTTGTTCACATCCTTCCTGTAGTGGGGGCCTAAAACTGGAACAACACTCCAAATGTGGCCTCATCAGAGCTGAAGAGAGGGGAAGAATCACGTCCCTCCACCTGCTGACAATGCTCCTACTAATGCAACCCAATATGCCATTAGCCTTCTTGGCAATAAGGGCGCAGTGTTGACTCATCTCCAGCTTCTTGTCCACTGTAACCCCCAGGTCATTTTCTGCGGATCTGCTGCCCAGCCAGTTGGTCCCCAGTCTGCAGCAGTGCCTGGGATTCTTCTATCCTACCTGCAAGACTCTGAACATGTCTTTGCTGAATCTCATCAGGTTTCTTTTGGCCCAACCCTCCCATTTGTTCGTATCCTATCCCTACCCAGCAGCATATCCACCACTCCACTCAGCTTAGTGTCATCTAAAAGCTTCCTGAGGGGAATTCCAGCCCATCCTCCAGATTGTTAATGAAGATGTTGAACAGAACCAGTTCCAGCACCAACCCTGGGATCACTACATTTGTTACTGGCTGCCAGCTAGACACTGGGTCTTTGATCACTACCCACTGAGCTCAAAAATCTAGTCAACCTTCTATCCACCTTATAATCCATTCATCCAGCCCACGTTTCTATAATTTCCTGATAAGAATAGGGGCGTAGAGCTCTTCCTGGTTGGGAGTGATAGCACCCGAATGCTCCCCACCTCCCCTCAATCTCACCTCAACTTTGGGCTGTGGGTGTATCCCTCCTGCATTGTGAGGATCTTACTGGCCCCTTCGCACCCTAAAATCTATGAATATATCGCAAGGCTTGGGTTTGCAGGCAGATCTGCTGAATCCTTTCCCACTTGCCCCTCTGTGACAAAACAGCAACCACCATCCACCGTCTGGCTCCTGATCCAGCACAGCTCTGCCTGAGGGATGAGCAGACAGGCTTTCAAGGCTGAGCCTATATTTTACTTTTCAGCTCAAGCACCCAAATCCCCTTCACGCTGTGGGAGTTCTCTTGGTTGCGGCACTTTAGCAGTGCAGCTCTTCTCCTTGAACAAGCAGTTTTCATCGAAAAAGCATTAGTCAGCACTGCCTTTCAGTCTCAGGTTCCCCTCCATTATGAGCTATAACTGCTCAGCAACACAAGTTTTTATTTAATGAGGCAAAAGAGTCTGCATTATTAATCCTCTCCCGCTGGATGACTTAGCATCTGCCTGCGCCACACAAGAGGAGCCTGTTAGTTTTCCCCTGTTCAACTGGTTTCCTTAGAATCCCAACAGCTGGGCTCTTGGTGGGGGCGAGGGCTCCAGATGTGTACTGGGGAGATGCTGTGCACCCTTACTGCTTAGGTGCCTGAAATTAAGGTCCCGAATCCAGACTCAGGCAACTAAATGTGGCCAGATTGTCAGAGGTGTTGGGTACCCACATCTCCCACTGAAGATTTCTGACTCTTTTTCCCCTTCTCTGATCCTTGGCCCACCCCACACTAAACTCAGAACTGCCTATGGCCTGCTTTAAATTATGCCAGCAAGGGCAGGCCCCTAGGGATCATTCTACATTCTGGGGATTGCTGCAGCACCTTGCACCCCAGCTCTACCTCCTCTCACTCTCAGCCCCCACACCCACTCCAAAGGCCCCTTCATATGCAGGAGGAGGTGGATGGCAGAGATCTGTCTACACCAGGGAATTCCCCCTACACAAGGATATCTCCGGCCACATTGTCAATGCAAGAAGAGATGGAGCTGGGAGCAGGATCTGTCAGGGACCTGAATGGGAGCACAAGGAGCTGAGCAACTCTCAGATCTGGTCCCCATGAATGTGAGCCCAGCTGGGTGCAAAGCCTTGGGGGTGACATTTACTGCTCTAGGATCAGAAACGGAGCAGTGGAGTCTGTTGAAGTTTTAACTGAAATTCTCTCAGCAGGTTATGCAGGATGGCAGCCGACAGCCAGTTACACTGAGACAAATGTTGATTTATTAGCATAAAGGAGCGTACCACCAGCAAATGCTTTGTAGTGCTAAGATGCATTGATCTGGAAGGCTACTATAGATCTCAGACACAACGGGCAGCACCATTCACAGACCCACCTCTAGTCTGCTCTGGTGGGTTTTTTTCTCCGTGATAAAAATAATCCTTTTGCGTCAGTTCCATCACTGTGATCAGCAAGACATTTTATTCATCTGCGATTCCTTTCCTCGTCTCATTTAAACAATTCCCCATTGAGCCCATCAAGTTAATTTGAGCAAAAGACATTTATTTGGACAGACTCCCAGCACAGGTGTCTTTGAATATTTTTTCTTTGAGAGGAGGCTCATGGATCTCTCTCTTTCTCACACACACACACCCTCTCTCTGTGTTAATACGAAATGCTGTTTTGGGACAGATACGTGTGAGGGTGGTTTAAGTTTATCCGGTCCAGATGACCTCCAGGGGTCTCTCCCAGCCCTACATTTCTACAAGTCTAAGCTGTTTGTGGTCAGGTATGTTTTCCAGTTCAGATACAGAAAACATACAAGGGAAGTCTAGAGTAGCTGTCCTCAGTGGAAACATACTGGGGATGTGCACATACATCAGCACCAGAAAATGAACTTACAAATTGCATCTCCTTATGTCAGCCTGAAGAGTGGACCCCAGCAACAAAGGCTGTTTTAATCTGTTGGAGGCTAAGCAGGAGTCAAAGGCGCATGCCAATTCAAAGCAACACTCTCTGGCTGTTCTAGCCCTGCCCAATTTGGGGATGTCTTTTTGCTTCCCGTTGTCACTACCTCTCCCTTACAACAGGCTTTCCCTGCAAAGGGTCCAGCACCTCCACTGGGGCTTGCACCAGAAGGGGCTTCAGCAGGCTTCGGCATGAATCTAGCCCAGAGAAAGTGAGACGTGCACAGGAATTAGTTATGCCAAAGTTACAGCCCAGGAAAAGCAGAGACGCTTGAAGAGATGCAGGCTGCCCTGCAGAAATAACTTCCCCGGACCCTGGAATCACTGCAGCTTGTTAACTGCTTCATGAGAAGCAGCAACCATGTGACATTGAAAGTCCTTGCAAATTAAAAGACCAACCGATCATTCATCTTCCCTGCCTGAGTAATTTGTCTGGAGAGAGCCCCTCCAGCATGCAGAGCAATCACAGCCCAACCAGAATGAAGTATATTTTTTTTCTAGCTGAGGCACGTAAACAACGGAAAATGAGGCCAAATCCTCCCTGTGTGTGGAAAAAGCCATAAGGTCAGAGTCCTAGGGTTTCTGGCGCTTGCTGTCCTCTGGAGCAATGAGGCATGCAGGCACAGAGAGCCCTAAAACACAGGGCCTGGGGCAAATCCCATGGATTTCAGAGCCTCAGTGCATGGGACCAACCCCCATCCTGCAGTCCCGACTCCACCCCACTCTGGTGGCACACAGTGCCAGCACAGGGCAGGGGTTAACAGCACTCAGCCCCATGTCCCCCAGGTCTCTCCAAGAGAGCTACCTCCACCACCCCGTCCCTCTCAGCAGATGGGCCATTCATCCGTTCTGCAGCCAGTCTTTCTTTCCTAAAGTCTGTCACCTGTCCAGTAGTGAGAGAAAACCAGGTGTGGTTTAGTCCAGTATCAAACAGGAAAGATGTGGACATATTGGAGGAAGACCAGAGAACAACACGAATGATTAGAGGTCTCGAATGCTTGACTTATGAGGGAGAATTAAAAGAGCTGGGTTTGTTTAGTTTGGAAAAGAGGAGACTGAGAAGGGACACGATAACAGTGTTCAAGTATCTAAGAGGTTGTTATAAGGAGGAGGGAGAAATATTATTCTCCTTAACTGCCGATGATAGGACAAGATGCAATGGACTTAAATTACAGCAAGGGAGATGTAGGTTGAACATCAGGGTGATTAACCACTGGAATAAGTTGCGGAGGGCAGGTTGTGGAATCACCATGATGGAAGTGTTTAAGAGCAGGTTAGACAAGCACCTATCAAGGATGGTTTAAGAGGGAACTTGGTCCTGCCACGAGTGCAGGAGACTGGACTTGAAGACCATTTAACGTCCCTTCCAGTTTTATGATTCTATGATTTTAAAGAGTGCCCCGCCTTGCTCCCACTAATGTGACCTTATATGGGTGGTGTGAGGTCCCACCGGCAGGGGGAGGGGGCACACTCTCTTTGAAATGGCATCTTTGATGTGACATTATCTCCTGACCAGCAACTATGCCAAGATGTGGTAAATCCCATGTTGCTATGAGCCTACACGTGTTCAGGACTTTTTGATCTGAATGCTGCTATTGTGCTTCTGGTCAAAAATCACTGCAGTTCTTCTCACTACTTTCAAGGACTTGGTGTCACTGAATGTTGACTTTCCAGCGTGGAATCTATGCATACAGCAGGGTGGAACAGTTTTCAGCTGGTCATGGCTGTTAACTCTCTGATAAGAATATTAGTTGGAGGAAAATAATGATAGCATGGGATTAGAAGAGCCTCAGTCATAATCTACTAATTACCAGTCATGTGGCTGTTGAGCTATGATATACAAACTTCAAAGCAGAGGGGTGGGAACTAGAGATGCTCAGGATTAGACAATGTTGCTCTTTGGGAGGGAGAAGCTTCATGTTGTTCTCTTATCCAGTGCATTTCATCAGCAGAGCTCAACAAGGGGAGGTCAGGATCATTAGCTCCATTTTGCAGATAGGAAAACTGAGGCCCAGAGAGGTGGCATGATTTGCTTAACCCAATAGGACAGTGATGGGAACAACAGCCATGTCTCCTGTGTCCCAGTCCAGAGGTCTATGCACTGGACCCCACTGTCTCACCTGTAAGGATGCTCCTAGTTTTTGGTATTAAAAGGAACGCCCCACCTCAATTAAACAAGTCTTATAGACCAGGGGAAATGCACTCTGCTCTGTAATGCTTTTTCTCTCTCAGGCCACCAGTTCAACTCCAGCTCAGGGCAGTAACACTCACAGTCTCTGGCCCCTATACAAAGAGAACATGGCCTATTCAGAAAGACCAGATAGTCACAGGAGAGCTCACCACATTGCCCTTGTCAGTTCCAGCGCAGAGACCAAAGCCTGAATAGCCCCTACAGAGCAACCTTAACACACACTAGCAGGGTTGGGGTTTTTTGTTTTTGTTTTTAACTTGTGTACATAAAACCGTACAATATATGGAGAATGAGTCCATCAGAAAGAAGATGTTAGTTGAAAAACATGTTTTTATATAGACAGGAGACCCATTCCATCAATCAAACCCTTTTTGAGCCACTGTGCAGCTTGTCTTAAATCCATACTCTGCTCAAGGGATGCTCTGCTCATGAATCATGAATTTCAGCACATCCCATCCTGATCAGTGCAAGAACAGGATCTCTGTGCACAGGCATAAGGATACAAACACCCTGTCCCAGAACCTCCCAAGGCCCACCACACACATAGATAAGTCAGGCTAGATTTTAATGGATTATTTTTGCAGGAGGAGAATGATGCCAAAGTCCTTGTGAGCTGAATCCTCAGTCTGTCTCCCAAGCATTCCAGAGCACTGGTAGGCTTTGTTCACAAGCAATAATGATTTTAAAGTTACCCCACTCACAAAGATTTTAGTCTGATGTACGTTTTGCAGGGTTATTTCACCCTGCTTCTCATTGCTCATAGAACAGAAATTTGCACAGTTCTTACATTTTTCTGGGAAGAGTTTCAGTCATGTGAATAGGAACAAATCCATAGAGAGAAGTGATTATAAAACAGGGGGAAAAAATCAAAGGGTGGAAAGACAGTGCTCCTCCTGTACTGTTCTTTTTCAAAATAGTCTTTCTCTAGCTGCACCCATTTCTCAACTGCTGGCTAGCTTCCTACTGAGTGTTTTTACTTTCTCCAAAGAGTCTGGCTTTTGTAAAAAAGCTCAGACTGATCTTAAAAAAGGAAAAATAGTTTGAAGTACTTCAGCAGGACCTCTTAACATCTCGTATTTCCACTTGTATAAGAACAGGCTTTGAGGATGCAGATGGGCTGGCGGTGGTACAGGGGACACGTTGTGAACAGTTCTGTGTCTGTAAACACAGAAGGGCCATTTCAGAGGCAAAATTTGCAGATGGTTTGTGGGTACTTCCCTGGATCTGTTCCCCCATGGCTTCCAAATCATGGATGCTAAATACTGGTCAAAAGGCATGTACGCAGAAAGGAACTGCTCTGTGTGTCTCCACACAAAGCACCTCAGAGCACCAGCCAAAATGCCCATGGTGCAGTAGGGTCGGTTACACCTTCCAGTTGCTATCCTAACTCAAGATGTTAGTCCAGGAGAGAGAAATGAAAATGAATCAGATGAGACAAAGCCAAATCCTGGCCTCACTGATGTCAATGGGGATTTGGCCATTTACTTCAGTGGACTTAAGCTTTCACCATATATTCTAAACAGCATACTCCGATGCTCTCTGTTACATCACTGTCAAACCTGCTCTTGATTATATCCCTGTAAAGGCAGGGCAAATCTGGATTGATAGCAGGATATATGAGAGTAGAGTTCAGTAATATATTTTTCTTCAATAAACAAAGAAATCTTTTTCTCTCCAACCCTCTTCTCCAAATTCCCTAACTCTTAATGCATTTTAAGGTGAAATGGTGCTTTCAGTTATAACTCTCTCATTCCAGAACATGAATGAAATTAACAAGTCAAATTCAGCCCCGACACAACCTGACTGACTCCAAAGGCACCGAAGGACCCTGATGTCTCCCAAGCAATGCTCAGCACCTCACAGGACGGGCTCATGCTTGGGAAATAATTTATAAGAATTACTGAATTATCTGAAGATCCAGGGGAAATGGAACCTTTCCCTGTTCATATCACCAGCATCTCTATTTCACAAACTAATGCACTGCATCTAGACCACTGGGAATCTACTTCCACTTAAGATAACCCACAGACACAGCAGATGCTGTGTCTCTGCTGACTGACCAGCAGTGATATAGGTCAACGTAAGTGACGTTAGATAATAAAAATCAGGTTTGAGGTGATGTGTGACCAAGGGAGAAGGGTTCCAGAGATGTAGCCCTGTTAGTCTATTTCAGCAAAAGAACAAGGAGTCCTGTGGCACTTTGAAGACTTAGAAATTTCTTAACACATAAGCTTTTGTGGGGGTTGTGACCCACATCCTCAGATACAAGGGAGAAGTAACGAAAAATCTGTCATCTACCACTACCTGCCTAGACCATGGACATAGCCCACAGCAGTGGTATGGAAGCATATTTCTCTTTTAACATCAATTGGTGTAAATCAGGAGTCACTTCACTCCAACTAGGATAAAAGTGTTGTACATGAGAAAGGAAATCAGACCCTTGCAATCTGTTTCTGACATGGTTTAGGTTTTGCCGTTCTGTTGTGTGAAACATTAGCTCTCTGCTGTCTGCCAGAGATGAGCAAACAGCTGAGTTAGTCTCTGTCTCCTGTAGACACCCTTGTGACAGGGTCCTGCCCCACCACCACAGCACCTCCTCACAGCCATCTTGGGAGGCACTCTACTGGCCTCTGTGCCCTTCTTCTGTGATGCGTCACCCATCTTTTTTCAGGTCCCAAACCCATCTTTCCCTGAAAGCTGCTGGCCATGTCACAGCCTGGCCCTCTGGCTGTGGCTCAGTCCCCATTCCTCCCACTTCTGAGGGTTGGCTTCAATAGTCCTTGGCCGCTCATCTCAGCAGCCACAGCAGTCCAAAGCCAGGCCCAGCTGCTCCCAGTGCAGAACCAGCCCTGCCATCTTTGCCTGATGCTTATTCCAGAGCCCAGCAGCTGTTTCTACCCTGGAGCCAGCCTTGCAGTCCACCCTCAGCCCCTGCTTCGGGGCTCGCAGCTTCCCCGGAGCCTGCCACTGCCCTACCCAGAGACTTGGCCAGACCCCCCCAACCTTCCCCCAGCTGCTCCTAAGCCTGAATGACCTTCCCAGCTGCAGGCAGCCCTTCTTATATGAGCCTGCCTGGCTCCAATTGGTTGCTTCAGCCTTTGGCCTTTCCAATTGGCTGCCGCAACCACCGCCTCACCAGGGCTCCATTAACCCCTTTTATGCTGGGAGAGGCTACCTGCCCCACCGCTGCCCTTCATCTTTAATTTGTTTTCCAGCATATTCAGGGTGGGAGAGGATTCAGCGAGAGCCATTCAGCGGGAGGGTAATGGAGGGTTTGCATGTGAGTGCCCAGGGGTGAGGAGGTTCCAGGCTAGCAGGTAGGAGGAAGAGGAGCAGGGAGCACTGGGAAAGAGCCAGTTTTGCCTGGGTTGTTATTTACCTTTTGCCCCAATGTATCTTGATCCTCCCTCTGGCTGAAATCACTCTAACAAAGGGGTAGCCACATGGGATTTTTTTTTCTTATTACAACAGGTGATTTTAGCTCACCTCCTTCTAAAATGCTGTTCTCCACTCTTTGAATCTAACAACTCTTTGATTTGCTGTAACAGTCTGACCTGATCCTGTGACTTACACTTCCTTGAATTTATTTTCCTCCCATTCTGTAAATTCTTCATCTTCAAGCATCTGATGAAGTGGGATTTTCTCCCACAAAAGCTCATGCAATAAATAAATGTTAGTGTTTAAGTGCCACAGGACTTCTTGTTGTTTTACTTATGAGTAGTTCTTCCTATTAAGAAGGTTGATAGACAGGATGTGACATTCCTTAGACACTTGTACCCAACCCTGAACTGCCCACCACTACTAATGCCTTCCATTTATTCTAGAGACAGCACAGATGGCAAACAGAGATGGTTGGTGTTCCTCCTCAGATAACAAAGCTCACGTCATGCCGCATTAATAAAGAATGAAAACCACAGGAGCAGACCAAAACCTGCCAGCCTGGGACATCAGACCAGCCATCTGTTACTCGCACAGGTGAAACAATGGTTCTAGACAGAGTATGTGTCACTGCCGTATTGCATAGGAAGCACGGTGGTGAGGGACGGACAATGGGGCAGAATCACTCAGCTGCCTTGTGGCAGCTTTTATAAAGAGGTTATAGCCAGTGTCCTGGCTCCAGAGCTATCTGTACAGTCGTCTTTGGAAGGGCAAGACAGGAACCATGCTTTGGGCACATTTTTCCGTCTCAAGAAAGGCACCAGCAGCACTGTCAGAGCTAATAGGGGCCTCCTGTGGATCTCTAGGGGAGAAATTAGACCTCAGGGTTTTGAAAAGAACCATTCAGCAACAGCTAAAGCGGCAAGTTTCCAGGATAGCCTAGTTCTCAGTCTGCAGGTGGCTGGCTTCCAGAATATGATGGCTTACATCCATGACTTGAAAATTACAGCTCTGCCCTTCAACATTCAAACCTCCTCAGGAGGTAGGGTTCACTTCAGGGGATGAACCAGATGACCAGAACCTCCTGGAATATATTCACAGAGTTTAAGGTCAGACTCAGAAGGGACGAATATGATCATCTAATCTGACCTCCTGGACAACCTACAGAACTTCCCATCCACTCCTGCAATAGAGACCTTACCTGTGGTTGAATCACTGGAGTCCCCAAATCATGGTTTAAAAACTTCAGGATACAGAGAACCCACCAGCAAGTGACCCAGGCCCCAAATTACAGGGCAAGGTGAAAAATCCCCATGGCCCCTGCCAATCTGTCCTGTGGCAAAAATCCCCTCCCGATCCCAAATATGGTGATCAGCTAATCCCTTAGTATGGGGCCAAGATGCACTAAGCAGATGCCCAAAAGAGAGTTCTCTGCACCAGGGCTGATTGCCACAGGGGCTGTAGGGGCTGAAGCCCCGGGCCACAGCCTAGAGGGGGCCATGGGCTCCAGCCCCTAAAACCCCTACCTGATCCGCCCTTCCCACCCAGCACAGAGCTGGCAGGGCTTGCGGGAGTGCTGAGAGTGCCCTGGAGCCAGAGACTGGGCTCCACGCTCCCGCCACTCTGCCACGCTGGCTGGTCTGCCCCCAGGGGCAAGGAGGGCCAGGGCCTGTTTGCTCCACCTGGGGCTGGGGCCAGCTGGTGCACAGCGCAGCCTCCTCTCCACCGGCCTTCCAGGGCCTGTGGCCTTTGGAGGGCTGCACTGGGTGCCACGCCATGCACCAACTGGTCCCAGCGCTGGCCGCAGACTGGCTGGAGTCAGGCCACGAGGGGAGCGCCCTGTGGCCCCAGGACCTCCGCTGCCTCCCTCCAGCAATGGTGTGCCTGCAGGCTACCATGCTGGGGGCAGGGGCCCCATGGTAGGAGGCAGCCCAGGCCCCCCAAGGCCAGTTAATCCAGCCCTGCTCTGCTCCAACTCAGAACTCACCCCATCTAACATCCCATCACAGGCCATCGGCATATTTACCACGACGAGTCAAAGATCAGTTAAGTGCCAGATTAAGCTGTCCCATTATACCATCCCTTCAGAAATTTATCAAGCTCAGTTTTGAAGTCAGCTACGTATATTACCCCCCTTGAAAGATTGTTTCAGAACTTCATTCATCTGACGATTAGCAACCTGTGCCTAATTTCAAATCTAAACTTCCTGAGGGCCAGTTTATATCCATTTGTTTCTGTGTCCACATTGGCACTGAACTTAAATAATTCCTCTCCCTCCCTGGTATTTGTCCCTCTGGTGTATTTAGAGAAAGCAATCATATCTCCCCTTAACCTCCTTTTGATTAGGCTAAACAAATCAAACTCTTTGGCTATGTCCACACACAAGCAGTAAAATCGATTTAACTTAAAGCTTAAAACAAACTTAAAAAAACTCTATAAAAATCATTAAATTGCTTTAAGTTAAATTGATTTAACAGGTCCACACCAAAAAACTGAAATCAAAGTCGCATGTCCAGGGACAGGACTTGCTACTTCAATTCAGGAGAGGGGCACAATGGGAGGTGTGGCAACACGGCACCCTGACAGGGCCATGCCACCCGCCCAATTCCCTGCCCAGCTCTCGCTGGATGATCCCAGTGGGGGTGGAAAGAACCCCCCCACCAGGCTCTGGGTGCTCTGAGCCTGGCAGGGGAGAAAGGATCCTGGGCCCAGCTCCCCCTGCCCGCTAGCTGGGCAGCGGGGAAGGGATCCCCACATGCCTGCATCCCCGGCACTCTAGCTGGGCGGCAGGGAAGGGGTCCCCACATGTCCAGCTCCCTGAGACTCGCCGGGTGGTGGGGAAGGGACCCCCGCAAGCCCGGCATCTGGTGCACTAGCTGGACGGTGGGAAAGGGACCCCGCACTCCCGGCGCCTGGCACAAGCGCGCCGGATGCTGGGCATGCTTGGTCTGTTCCCCACTGCCTGGCTAGAACGCCCAGTGCCAGGCATGCTGTGTCCATTCCTCGCTGCCCAGCTAGGGTGTCGGATGAGGGGTCCCTTCCCCATCTGCCTGGCTACAGCAGTGGGAGCCAGGTGTGGGGTGTATTCCCCCTGACCCAGCCAGCAGCTGAGCCCTGCACTGGGGTCCCTTCCCCACCCCGTGGCCAGCCATGGGGAAGCTAGGGGTGGGCCCCCCATGCTTCCCCGCGAACCTGGCCATGGTCCTGATGCCCTCCCTGGCCGGGGTGCTGAGGAAGGTCTTCCTTCCAGGGTGCCGTGCACCCTGGGAGGAAAAAGGTCGAACTGGGTTATATCGATATAACACATCCACACTGCATTATATCGATATAACGGTTTCGCTTTAACTGTTATATCAATATAATACTAGGTTTTATTATATCGCTTTAAGATTCCTTATATCGAAATGAGGGAGCTCCTCATTTCAATATAAGGACATGTTGTGTGGACCTACCAGTTTTTAAATCAAGATAACCAGTGTTATTTCAATTTAAACAGTGTATGTAGATATACCCTTTGAGTTTCCTTTCATACAGCAGGTTTTCCATACCACGGATCATCCTTGTAGCCTTTCTCTGCACCTGTTTCAGTCTGAGTTCATCTTTCTTGAACATGGGGGACCAGAACTGCAGACACTATTCCACATGAGGCCTCACCAGTGCCTTGTACAGCAGTACTAACACTGCCCTGTTTCTACTGGAAATATCTTGTCTGATGCACTCTAGGGCCACAGTGGCTTTTTTTCACAGCCCAGTCACACTGGCAGCTCACAGTCATCCTGTGATCAACTCATACACCCAGGTCCTTCTCCGCCTCTGTCAATTCTAACTGATTCATTCCAACCTTATAGCAAAAATTCCTGTTATTAGTCCCTAAATGCCTGACCTGGCACTTACCACTATTAAATTTCATCCTTTTTCTGAAAAAGTGACCTGAAAACATGATCTCTTGGGAAATTTCTGGCATTTATTAATTCCAGGCCAGCTGTAACTCCAAATCAATCTGTCTTTAGTACTTATTAGTCCCCATTGTACCTACACGTCTCACAGCCTTTCATATGTCTATCCTCACAACAGACCTGTGAAGTAGGGCTGCAATATTTGTACCTTTTCATGGACAGGGAATGGAGACACAAAGAGATGAAGTGGCTTGCCAAGATCACAGAGGAAATCTATGGCATAGCAGGGATTCCTGAGCCTCTGTTTAGCCCGGAGCCCATGCCAGCCCTCCCTCAGTGCTGGCAGCTCCTCTGCCAAGAAAACCTGCAGCCTCAAGCAAATTCCCACTGCACCAGGAGGAGGGGGTTACAAGCCACAGAATTTGCTCCCCACGGCAGGTTTTCTCCCCCCCACCTTCAAGAGCAGTGCTGCTCGTGGGAGCAGGGGACTGTGTGGAGGCCCTGCTGAGAACAGAACAGGTCTCAGCCCTCAGGGCCGGCAACAGCAGTGGCACTTTCAGTAGTGGCCCAAGGGCACCCTGTGTGACTCCGAATCAGCTAGCATGCAACTTGTGAAACATGCCAGGGGGGCTTCCAACACCCGGTCTTGCCCCTTAGACCTTTTAGACTCTCTCTTTTTTCTTTAAAAAAAAAAAAAAAGGCCAAACAAGGAATCCTGTGGCACTCAGAGGCTATGTCTATACATGCAATTTTAGTTTGGACTTACTAGTCTGAATTAAAGAAGTCTGAGGTTAGTCCGAACTAACTTTGAGCCAGTTCAAACTAACCATGGCCTTAGTTTGAACTAGCCATGCATTCTAGTTCGAACAAACATTTTAGTTTGAACTAGAATGTGCAGCTAATTCGAACTAATGGCTTAGTTTGAATTTTTTAAGTTTGAATTAAGCCTTAGTTCGTGTCTTGCCCACACTTAGTTTGAACTAAAGTTCGAACTAAGCACGGAAGTCCAAACTAACCAGGGCGTACTTATTAGTTTGGGCTAAGCTTTGCCTAGTCTGAACTAAGAAATTTCTTAGTTTGGACTAAGCAAAGCCTAGTGTAGTCAAGGGCTAAATTAGTCTGGATTAAGCTTGCTTAGTCTGGACTAACTTGGCAGTGTAGACATAGCCTTTAAGACGAGCACATTTAATTAAATGCATTAAATAAACACATTGGTTAGTTTTTAAAAGTGCCACAGGACTCCTTGTTTTGTTTGCTGAACTAAACTAACACGGCTCCTCCCAGATCTTCTTTTCTAAGGATATGTTTGTATGGACAGTGTCACTGTCAGATCAATTCTGGGGGATTGATTGGGCAGCAGTGGAGACCCGCTCAATCAATCTATCTGGAAACTGGCACTGTTAATCCACCCCTACAAGAAGGGTAACATTATGTCGATGGAAGGGCATTTCCTGACAGTACAGCATAGTGGGGATGCCGCAGAAGATAGATGTTAGGAAGTTGACAGGATATACGCCAGCTACTTTATGTAGCTTGTATATCTCCCATCGACTGCCACTTAATTTCACCTGCAGTGTGGACCACGCCTAAGAGGAGAGACACCACAAATCATGGGACAGGTGCTGGGGGACAGAAGGGGAAGTCGGCCAAACATTTTCAAACCTCAAAGCACTGAGTTCAACTTTTAGGCTGGTTTATATTTGATCCAGTACAGTTGGTGTTACTATTTACTGTAGGCCTGAGCATCTTCTGGAAAATGACAAGACATGACAGAGAATACATGACATTTGAAAAAATAATGAGAATCCTGTGGCACCTTAAAGACTAACAGATTTCTTCAGTCATAAACTTTTGTGGGCTCCAACCCCCTTCGTGAGATGCATGAAGTGGAAACTACAGTCAAGAGGTCTATCTACACATGCCAGGATGGAGGAGGGCAAGTGTTAGCAAAATCAGTTTAGAGAGCTGATGAGGCCCACTTCATCCCAGTTGATTAGAAGGTGAGAATGGGTGAACAGGGACAATTATGTTTTGTAATGAGATAACCATTCCAACTCCCTACTCGGGGAGTCTGATTGTGTCAAGTTTGCAAATCAGTTCCAGCTTTGCAGTTTCACGATCAAGTCTGCTTTTAAAGTTCTTTTTTTTGAGGTCTGGTGACCTTCAGGTCTTCTACTGAATGTCCAGGGAGACTGAAGTGTTCTTCTACTGGTTTATAGATGTTGCCATTTTTGATGTCTGATTTATATCCATTTATCCTTTGTGTAAGAACAGTTCAGTTTGGCCAATGTACATGGCAGAGGGGCATTGGCTGGCACATGATGGCACATGTCACATTAGTGGATGTGCAGGTGAGTGAGCCCCTAACGGTGTGGTTGATGTGATTGGGATCAGTGATGGTATCACTGGAGTTGGTGCAAGCAGAGTTGCCAGCAGGGTTTGTTGCAGGGATAGGTTCCTGGATTAGTGTTCTTGTTGTATGGTGTCCGGTTGGTGGTGAGTATTTGCCTCAGGTTGGGGAGCTGCTGTAAGCAAGGATAGGCCTGCCTCCCAAGGCTGGAGAGAGGGGGGATCATCTTCCAGGATAGATTGTAGATCCTTGATGATGCGCTGGAGAGATTTTAGCTGGGGGCTGTAGGAGATGGCCAGAGGTGTTCTGTTGTTTTCTTTGTCAGAGCTGTCCTGCAGTAAGTGACTCCTGATGTCTGGCTCTGTTGTTATTTTTTTACTTCCCCAGGAGGTTACGGTAGTTTCAGGAATCTTTGGTAGAGATCCTGTGGGTGTTTGCCTCTGTCTGAGGGATCAGAGCAGATCCGGTTGTATCCTAAGGGTTGGCTGCAGACAATGGATCATGTAATGTGTCCAGGGCGGAAGCTGGAGGCGTGCAGGTATGCATTGTGGTCAGTTGGTTTTCAGTATAAGGTGGTGTTAATGTGTCCATCTGTCATCTGTACAGTAATGTCCAAAAAGTGGATTTCTTCCATGGGATGGTTCAGGCTGAGGTTGATGGTGGGGTGGAAATTATTAAAATCCTGGTGGAATTCCTCAAGAGACCCTTTCTTGTGGGTCCAGGTGATGAAAATGTCATCAGTGTAACTTAGGTAAAGGAGAGCTTCTTGAGGATGAGATCTGAGGATGCAATGCTCTACATAAGTCATAAAAATGTTGGCATATGTGGAGCCATGCAGGAACACCTAAACCATGCCACTGACTTAAAGGTACAGATCGTCTCCCAATCTTTGACTTTGCTAGCACTTGCCCTCCCCACTGTGATGCTTCTGCTTCATCCTGGCATGTGTATACATACCTCTCAACTATAGTTTCCACTTCATGCGTCTGAGAAAGTGGCTTGGAGCCCACAAAAGCTTATGCCTGAAGAAATCTGTCAGTCTTCAAGGCGCCACAGGACTCTCATTGTTTTTGCTGTACACAGACCAACACAGCTACCTTTCTGGAACATGACATTTGAAAGAAACATGATGTATTGTACCACTGGCCCCCTGCTGCTGGAATTTCTCACATCAGCTGCTACAGACTTCTGTGTCTTTGGGTCACCAAGCAATTAGTCAGCACGGAGAAGACATAAAACGCTGCTCAACCACCATTATGCTGGAGAGAAGTTATGTATGGAAATCTTGATACAAATAGAAGTCCTGGGGAAAACTAGCAAATACAGAAGCCTTGAGCAATCCAGAAACATAGCCTGACTGAAACGTCCCAAAGGAAAACAGTGAGAGAGCAACATAGCTGGAGTGAAGCTGAAAATTCAGAATACACAAAATGCAGTTTCCTCAATCCTCCACAGACTGCCAAACAGAGACCTTTTGACGCTGAAGCATCTATCTATTCTGTTCCACTTCCTTTGGTGAGTGCATTTGGGCTCATAACATAATGGATTTCTATCACACTCAGGAAACAGGATGCACTTTTTCTTGTTGCGGTTCTGTGTAAAGTTAGCACTTCACAAATACCTCAAGTGACTGAAGAAAGGGGATATGAATAGAAACAATTATTGGTTCCTAACTCTGTCAGGTACATATTCAACTTGGACGGTCACAAAGTTTGATCACCGCAAAATTTATGTGGCACGAAAAGCAGTTACATTTGGGACCAGATTTGCAAATTGGGTAATTGCTCCTGCACATGATTATAGATACTCAAATTTTGGTATTGTTATCTATTATCTTCATTGTGGTATCCTGAAGGGCCTCAATCATGAATCAGAGCATCGTTGCACTGAGTGGCGTACGAACACATAATGATGAATGGTAGCAGGCATCCGTCATCCCAAGAGAAAACATTTGCTCAGTTGGTTTTATGGAAGCTGCAACTGTGGGTAGAGACCCACTCGAGAGAGAATCTCTGCCTCATTTGTCATATTTAAAGATGGTATTTTAACCCTTTGGGCTTTGCCTTCTGCGAGCTCATCTCTCCACTGCTAAACTGGACTGCTTCCTCTCATAGCTCTGGAGACTTTTATTGATCTCTTGTTTCCACAGGCTGCAGTCCTGAGCATGCTCTTCACAGTTATCTGGATCAATATCTATTTCTTTCAGGCCTCACTTGCACATATCCTTGAAATGCAATTTTAGGAGTCCTTTATGTCTTTTGCCGGAGGCCAGTTAACCACAAAGGATGTTCTTTGGGACGCACCCAGTTTTCATCAGGCACATGACCATGGTAGAGGAGGTGTCTCTGTTTAAGACGTGTTCACACACTGGCCCATATCAATCCCTCAGTGTTGGTGACTTTTCTCTCTGGGAGATTCCAAAAATTCCACAAAGAGAGTGCATATGAAAGCTGTTGAGCCTTTTTTCTTGCTGATAGAAAAGGTCCACATTTCTTTCCCTGTGACTGGCTTGAAAGCATTCTTTGCTGGACAGACACCTCCTGGTGGTCTTTTGGGTGAATGACTTCAAGCAGAAACACCAGCTACAGCTTGTGCTCCTTTACTTTTTGTTTGACTACTTAGCCCTCCAGCTGGGCACCTGTCTGTACCCCTCCCCTCCAAGGGAGGTTTCACTGTTCTGGCTCTGCCACTTTACCACCCGTGGCCACCACAGTTCCATCGCCATTCCACTGGCAGCCTGGGGGAGTCAGGGAGGGGCCCAGGTCTGCCCACTTCTCTGGGCCCCAGCCCAGGGACCACACATGCTGCGACCTCTGCATTGCCTCTTCCCCCAACATCTCTATGGATTCCCTGGGCTGCTTCCCCACAGCTCCAAAACCATTTCCATCCTTGTGTGAGAGCCTTGGCTGCTAGAGAGCCCCAGCAGTCAGCCACAGTGCTGTCCTGGATACTGACTCCTTCAGCCAGGCAGGTAGCCAGTCTTTCCTTCCTGAGTTCCCAGGAGGTATTGCCTTGCTCTGGCTTTTCAGCTCCTTTTTATACAGGGTTTCCAGGCCCTGATTGGCTGATTCACTGCTGCTATCCATTGGCTGCTACTACCAAGGCCCTTTTAACCCTTTCCTAACCAGGGTGGGGCAGCCACCCCATCACAGTCCCATACAAAAGTGTATTGATAACACACGCATGAGACACATTGATCTTTGCGTGTTCTGTCTGTTTGTTGTTCTGCCATGCCCTCTTGATCAATCTAGATATTGTGGCACCTTTCCCGACACAGACATTGAGTTCTGCTTCAAGTGAAAGCAGACTCCAGGTATGTGAAAAAAACAACAAGCGGTTGTGTGGCACTTTAAGACTAACAGATTTATTTTTTGCATGAGCTTTCGTGGGAGAAGATCGCACTTCCTCAGATCCTATGTGGACTCCTTCATCCCTTCAGGTTTATAATTATTGATGTGGTCTGGTTTTTACCTTACAGTAAGCCCCAAGTCTTGGCAGACTTTATAAAAGCTGTCCAAAAGATTCTGGAGATGGGTTTCTCTGCAGATTGTCATTGCTGCATCACCACCAAAGAGGAAATCCTGGAAAAGGACCTCCTGAGTCTTGGTTTTAGATCTAAGTCTTGCAAAAGTGAACAGATTTCCATCAGTTCTTTTGTGCAAGTGGGTTCCTTCAGTTGGGGAATCACAAGCTTGTTGCAACAGCATGGAAAAGAAGATTCAAACAGAACTGAAGAAAGTATACAGCCTTGCTTGATCCCACTACAAATCTGGAAATTTTCAGAGATTGAGCCATCATATTGGACTACATCATACCTCTTTTCATGGCAGGACTGAATCATACTTAAGAGCTTGGGGGCAGGGGGACAAAACAGTCCATCTTTTCTAGAAGTTCAAATACCCTGCTTCTACTGAAACCATACTGACAAAGTGGGTTATAGCCCATGAAAGTTTATGCTCAAAGAAATCTGTTAGTCTATAAGGTGCCACAGGACTCTCACTGCTTTTGTGAAACTGTACTTTGATTCAGGTTAAATTCAGTCTCCCAGGATCTGAAATCTATTCAGGATGACTCAGGCAAAAGCTTTTCCCATGATTCTAAGAAGTGAAATGCCACGATACTTGTTACAGTTGCTCCTGCTGCCCTTGTATTTATAGAGATGATGAAGCTGACATCTCTCATTTCTTGTGGTATTTTGCCTTCTTTCCAGCTCAGCCAGAGCAACTTGTACAGTGTCACAGTAGGATAGGTTTCCTGAATTTTATGATCTCTGATGGTATGCAGTCTTCTCCAGAGGCCTTTCCATCAGGGAGGCCATCTATAGCAAAAGAAGCAAGGATTCCTGTGGCACTTAAAGACTAACAAATTTATTTGTCGCATGAGCTCTCATGGGAGAAAATCCCGCTTCGTCAGATGCTATGAAGATGGGGGAATTTACAGAATGAGAGGAAAATAAATGCAGAGAAGTGTAAGACATGGGATCAGGTCAGACTGTAACAGCAAATCAAAGCAGTTGTTAAGATACTAACACTGGGAAACAGCACATAGAGGAAGGTTTAGTCAAGTCATCTGTTGTAATGGGAAAGGAATCCATAATCAGGATTTAATCCTGCTTCCACACAATTGAATCTGCACATTAAATCAAGCTCAGCTGTTTCTTTTTGAAGTCTTGATGACCCATTGATCTGCTTGGGCATGGTTGTTAACAAGTCATTCACAGAGTGATTAGAAAGATGGAAGTGTTCAGCAACTGGTTTTTGAGTGTTGCAATTTCTGATGTCAGTTTTGTGCCCATTTATTCTTTTGCACAGAGATTGTCCTGTTTGTCCAATGTGTCAGGTGTGGGGGCATTTCTGGCACATGACTGCATAAATCACATTGGTGGACGAGCAGGTGAATGAGCCCTTGATGGAGCAGCTGGCTTTATTAGGTTCTTTTTGTTAGTTTTTAAGTGCCGCAGTACTCCTTGCTTCTTTTGCTGAACTAGACTAACACGGCTGCCCTCTGGAACATCTATAGCAGGCGTGGCCAAACTGCGGCTCGGGAGCCACATGCGGCTCTTGAATGAAAAAGTGTGGCTTGTGGAAAAACATCGGCAAATCAATTTAGTAGGTAAAAGTATATTGCTATATGCCTCAGTGCAGCTCATGAAGGTTTAATGATCAACTTGTGTGGCTCTTGAGTTCCATAAGTTTGGCCACCCCTGATCTATAGCAAGGCTCAGCTCCTTGATATTTGGTTCTTCATTGAGTTGGTTCATACCAGGCAAGCTAGCAATGGCATTGATGCCTGCATTCATAACAATATTTTCATGAGAGTAAAACTCAAAGTTGTATTTTGCCCAGTGATCCATCTACTTGGTGTGGTTATTGACGGTTTCCATTGTTGTTGATTTCAGTTGGGCTTTTTTCTTTAACTTTGGAGTCAAGTTTTCTTGGTCCCATCATACATGGGATACATATTATTGTTCATTATTTATATTACTGTAGTGCCTAGAAGCCACAATAATGGACCAGGATCTCTTTCTGTTAGATGCTGTAAACACACACACAACTCACTGTCTAAGTCAGGCCTTGACAAACATAAGTTTCTGGTCATCATAGCAACCAGTTTTAGTAGCCTGTTGCCTAGCTCCACTGCACAAATGCAACGGCAGAGTGCCATCTGATGACAAAAAGTAAAACTGCTGGCACCTTTCTGTGAGCCAATTTTGTCCACCCTGGTTTAAGTTTAAATCTCTGTTCACATTTACATTGCTACAGCAGCACAAGGGCAGTACTACAGCAGCACTGCTATGGAGCTCCAGTGAAGACAGTTTAGCGACAGGAGCAGACACTGTGGCTGCAGCTAATCCATCTCCCTGAAAGGTGGAAGCTAGGTGACTCAACCACTGTCTACACCAGTGGTTCTCAACCACTGTGGCAGGACACATTACTAAGTCACCACAGAGCGATAACTGTCACAGAGACCCGGGAAGATGGCTACATTTGGTCGGGGGGAGCGGGCTGGTGTGTCCTGTAGGCAAAGCCCTGCGAATCCACGGATATCCACATTATATCTGCATCCGCAGATACAACATGGATATCTGTGGACCATTTCTTGTGGATGCAATTCGGATACGGATCCACATATTTGTATCCGTGCAGGGCTCTACCTGTAGGGTCACGACATGCCATCAACTGTGTCACAACCTGCAAAAGTTTGAGAACCACTGGCTCACACCAAACATGAACCACATCTCAGGGTTGTGGATTTTTCACACCGCAGAGCAACATTAGTTGGATCAAGCTAACTTTTTAGTGCAGACCTGAGCTAACACAAAGGACAACAGGTCAAAGCAACAAACAGATGGAGGAGTAGAGGAAGGTAATGAGGCAATACTGGCCAGCATGATAAATAGCTTTTACAGCACACCAGCAGACTAATGGTTGTGTGTCTGAGGGGATGGTTTTGCCTCTTTTGACTTTCTCACCTGTCCCTACACCAAGCACAGAACAGCCGGACCTGTTAGCCTGTCCCCGTACCATGGCTGTTAACACAGATGTTCATTAGGCAGCTGATTACCTTATTTCTGGCTCTTCCTCTGAGAGAGGAAAGACTTTTGTGTGTTAGGCTATAAAGTACTCCAGTGCCAGGAACGGGTACCCTCTGTGAGTCTTCAAAGCCAGACATATCAGTAGTGCAGCTGCCCGTTCTCCCCGTCATCCCTCAAGGCCTGACCCAGAGAATGCAATTTCTCCAGAGGTCAGTAAACATGCTTTCCTGAGTAGGATCTTCCTTGCTTTCTTTCCTTTTTAAATTTTCTTTCTGCTTCTTTTACTTTCTCCAATTTGTCTGAAGTGTCAGACAAAGCATTGGAGGCTCTTTATGTATTTTTTAACAGCTACATTCTTCTGTTTATGGTGACAAAATGTTTTAATTTCTTCATTCATTAGGTAGGAAAAAGAGCCAGAAATGTTCACTAATTAAACAGCCTGGCTGAAGCTAGATTCTTCTCGCAGCATTTCCTCAAAGCAAATTCAACCTCTAAATTTAGTCCAGATTAAGAATAACACATTTGTCATGCAATGATTCCTTTTGAATTACCATTAATGTTTAAGTGTAGCTCAGAGCGCAAAAGCCCAGAACAGTTTATGCTTCCGCAACACTTGACTGGGTTCCGTGTCAGTGACCTTGAGTCCACAAGGATTCAACGGGAGTCTCCATGGGCTAAAGTGCTCACTCCGACAAAGCAATTTTCAGGATTGGGGCACTGGATTGTATGCTTTATGAGGAAAGGTCTGTGGCCCCCATGGGTTCATACAGCACCTAGCACATTGTAGGAGCTACTCTCACAGAAATAATATATAGCATGTAGTTCACACAGTGGAGAACAACTCATCCAGTTTGCACTGGGGCAGCCAGTCTAATGGTAGATGACAGACACCAGAAACACACCTGACAATAGTGCAGAGACAGATACGTTAACATGGCTTGATGATCTCCAAGGTTAGGTCAGCCTAGAAATGGCTGGTGGTGGTTCCCTAGACTAGGTTATAGCACAACCATGGTAAGCACATTCCTCGTGGACAGCACTCTGTGGCTGCACAGATAGCCTGCCATCTGGTTCTGCTCTTCCAAAGGCAAGGAGCGCCCCTCTCCTTTCAGTCAGGACCTACATTTCAGGTTAAGAGAATAAATGCAAAGAACAAGAGTAGGGTCTCCATGGTAGTGGTGCATTCCTTGAAATAGTCCACCCTGACAGCAAAATAGCCTCCTGACCCTGCAGACAGGACAGTCCTTAGTGAATTAAATGTGCAACACACAGAAAATAAATGGATAAGAGTTAGGAAGCTAGACATATGGACAAGCCCTACAGAGTTTAACAGAAAATGGTAAACCTTATCATTCAAACATCCTGCAGAATGGAATAGATGATTATATTCTGACACATAGAGCTCAAAAATCCTACATACAGATATAAACTTTCATGAAATTCTGTAAGTTTTGAAAGTATCTCCTATAGCACTCCACTTCATTTCTATTGAACTCTGCTGGTATCAGTTCTATAGGGCGTTTCCACACACAAAATACATTTTCCATACACAAAATAAGTGCCTCTTAGTACAGACATTGGGTGACATGGATACCAGAGGGTGTGCAGGCCTTGTCATGCCATTACTCTTCATGTGTTCCCCAGATGGTAAATGAAATGATTCACGTCCGAGAGGTCCTGAGTAAAAAATACACCTACGTGATTGAGGAGAACATAAGAATAGCCACACTGGGTCAGGCCAATGGTCCATCTAGCCCAGTGTCCTGTCTTCAGACAGTCGCCAATGCCAGGTGCTTTAGAGGGAGTGAACAGAACAAGCCAATCATCAAGTGATCCATCCCATCGGTCATTCCCAGCCTCTGGTAAACAGCATCCCTGCCCACCTTGGATAGTGAAGACCACTGAAAATCAATGAGGACTTAGGCTCCTAAGTCACTTGGACATTTTGAAAATTTTATCTGGTCTCAATGAAAGTTACTTTTGAAAATGGGTTTAGCAGAGTGCCAATAAAAAGAGTTGCCCTAATGTTGCTGAGTGCAGAACAGGGGGCAGTGAGTGCATCGCCGCAGGGGATCTCAACGTGCTTTGCAAACATGAATGACCTGCACAGGACACCTCTTCCATATGTCACTTTACAGAGAGGCAGGCTGAGAACATGTGCTTAAGTGACTCAAGGACACACAAGGAGAGTTGCAGAGCTGGGAAGAGAGCCCAGGAGTCCTTGACGCCCTGTCCCCTGTTCTAGCTTTAATTATTGGACAAACTGGATTAAATTAAACCCTGAGGTGACACCACTGATTTCAGTGGAGCTGGGCTGAATTTATTACTGTTTCTCCCTAGTGTCTGCATCCTGGTAAATCCAATTCTACCGGACCAGGGGGTGGCAACCTTTGCTGACTCCCATACCAGCCTCACCCCCCAACCCTCAGCAGGTGCTGGGGGCAGGTCCAGCAGGGAAAAGGAGCCCCCATGCATTTGTGGCTCCCTGCTCTTGCTGGCCCCACAATTGGGGGGGGGGGTTGGGCCAGCAGGGAAAAGAGCTGCCACACACTGTGGCTCCCATCACTGGCTGGCCCTGCTCCCCAGCTAGGGAGTGGAGCCAGCAGGGGACAGAGGCTGTGGGGCCACAGGGCTGGGAGCCCTGTGTGCCACCGAGAATGGGTGTGTGTGCCGCCTTTGGCCCTCATGCTGGTGGCTGCCGACCCCTGCACCAGACCATATCTGCTAATTGTATTGTACCATGTATATCAGCTAAACAACCTCTCAAAATATGCAAGCCCTGCCTAGGGAACAGACAACGCTGATCCTATTTTGAAACTAAAACAGACGTTTTGGAACAACTTCTGGCTGCTAAGATTTGGCTGTAAAAAGAAATGATTAGGTTGCCAGTCATGATTGTTAGGAGCACATGTCCCAGCTCTGTGGGAAGCTACTTAAAAAAAAAAAAAAATCAGAACAAAGCCCCTTTTGCCACCTCATATGTGAACACAACCACAGATCAGTGAGAGGGAGAGGGACACCTGCATAGATATGGGAGACCCAGACAGTTGATTCTGGCCTGAACAGAGCAGGAAGGTAGGAAACAACATCCGAATGCATGTTCTGATTTCTAAGTGAGCTGATGGAAGGCCAGTGAGACAAACATACTGATGCAGAAACCACAGGATGCTTTCAGAACGCAGCTACCACATACGACACCGGCCTTACTTGTAATGTCCTTTCCAAAGTAAGTGTCAAGCAGTTTTTTCAATTGGGTCTGAAGGTTGTCTTGTACAGGGAGTATTTGAATTATGAGAATAAAAATGATTGAATTCAACAGAAGGAGAACAGAAATCAGGCACAGAACAGGGCATGGGAGTGGCAAGAAGATGGACCAGAGGCTACAGCAGATGTTTAAGGGTCAGGATTCCTGGGTTCATTTTGTGGCTTTTAGCACTTTTCTGTGATAAGAGAGACTACCACAGTCGGAAGCTCAGTATCTGAAACGTGGGTAAAGGTTCATCAAATGGCATGGTAACCTGGAACAACGAATGTTAATGATGAAGGACAAAGACTGAATGAACAAAAAGGCTGCTGATATAACCCAAGGAGCATAGTAAGATCATGTCTGCTGTTTTGTCTCCGAAGAGATGAGATCAGACTACAACAGCAGCAGAAAGCAACACGAGCTCCTGCCCATCTCAATTAGTGTTTTCCCTTTTCCCTGTAAAGGACAGCTATTACCGTCTTTAATGCAACCGACAAGACTTCCAGAGAGGAAGTTTTCCTCATAATAGCTCTATAGTTAAAGGGAAAGGGGATAAGAGATGTTAAAATAAAAGTCCTACTCACTACTTTACATTTCAAATGATTCTACTGTTTTTTCCTTCTTTTTCTGTATTTTTATTAGAAGACGTAAAAGATCTTTAATGGTGTGTTTCCCATGAGACACAGCATAAGAACCCTCTGAAATTAATAGGCAGCTGTTTTAAAACAATCAAAAGGAAGGACCGCTTCACACAATACCCAGTCAACCAGTGGAACTCATTGCCAGGGGATACTGTGAAGTCCAAAAGTATAACCAGATTCAAAAAAGAATTCGATAACTACATGGAGGGCAAGCATGTTAATGACTATTAGCCAAGATGACGAGGATTGCAACTCTATGTTCTGGGTGTCTCTAAACCTCTAAGTGCCAGAAGTTGGGACTGGATGACAGGGAATGGATGACTTAATGATTGTCCTGTTTTGTTCAGTCCTTTGGAAGCATCCAGCACTGGCACTGTCAGAAGGCAGGATAGTAGCTAGATGAACCATGGGCTGACCCAGTGTGGCCATTCTCATGTTTTTGTGCCTAAGCAGGCTGAGGTCTCTGATTCCAAAAGCTGCATCATGTTTAACTGTTTAGCACTGTAGGGTGCCCAGTTAACACCTTGGATTCTCTGGGCCTATTTACTCCATTGAAATTAGCACAATAGATCAAACATCTGTAAATCCACAGCCACTGCTGCTGGTAACTAATGACACTTCTTAAGGTTCCTGTGTGACAAGGAAAACGTAGGCCCATTCACTTGGCATTTAAGGTCAAGATTTTCCAAAGTGATCACTAATTTTCATGCATAGGAGCTATGGATGCCCAACAGCTTGCAAACTAGGGCCTCACTTGTCTCAGTTTGGACACACACAGTTAGTGGACACTTGAAAATGCTGACCTAAGTGACTTGCCCTGAAGGTTATACCACAAGTGAATGGAAGAGCCAGGAACCGTGTCTAGAGGTATGTCTACACTGAAGTAAGTCCTGTGGCTGGCCCAGGCCAGCTGACTCAGTCTGGCAGGGTTTGGACTGTAGGGCTATAAAATCACAGAGTAGTTGTTTGGACTCAAGCTGGAGGTCCGGCTCTGAGAACGTGTGAGGGAGGAGAGTCCCAAAGCCCAGGTCAGACCCAAACACAGAATCATAGAAGATGAGGGTTGGCAGGGACCTGGGGAGGTCATCTGGTCCCACCCCCTGCTCACAGCAGGACCAACCCCAGCTAACATCTACATTGCAATTTTATAGCCTTTGCAGCCTGAGCCCTGTGAGCAGAATCAGTTGACCAGGCAGCTGTGCTGTGTTGCAGGTATTTCAGCACAGTACAGGGCCGTAACATAGCCCCAGGTGCTGAATTTTAGAGGGCCAGGAAATGGATACAGCTCCCCCAGCTGCTGGGGACTGATCCAGCTCCTTGCTGCTCCAGCTGCCACCAAGCAGCCAGATCTGTCCCCAGCTGCTGCAGGGAGCTGAATCTGTTCGCTGTGCCCTCTAAAATTCAGCGCCTGAGGCTCCCAATGACGGCTGAGCCCCAGGTGCCACCAGAAGCCCCAGGAGCTGAATTTTAAAAGGTGCAAGGGATGGATCCAGTTCCCTGGAGTGGCTGGGGATGGATCTGGCTCCCTGCTGCCCCAGCAGTGGCAGGGAGCTGAATCTGTCCCCAGCCACCACTGAAAGGCAGCTGGGGATGGATCTGGCTCCCTGCAGCCTACTAGGGCTAACCAGGGCTGGATCAGACCTGGGCTGGAGTGGGGCCCAGGTCTGGAAGGGGGGCACCATTTGGGGCTGCCTGCCCCGGGGTGCCAGATGAGCTAGTTCCAGCCCTGTCACAGCGTAGATATACCTGAGGCTTTCTAATGCTCTGCAAAACAAAATAGGAAACAAATCAATGATCCAATTCAAATACTGCTCTGTCACCTACTCAGGACTTCTGGGACTTTCTGATTTTAGCATAGTGACTCATATGGGACTTTCATGGTGCCTAAAATCACAGGCAGAGTCTCTAAGTGCCATCCTGTTGGAGCATGCCAGCATTTTGTTCAATGCAATGATACAGATGTCATGACACTCTAATAGGCAAGTGTGTCCCGTAGGCAAATTCACCAGCCTGAACGCCACCTCACAGGGCTGCATGAGGCACAAACTGTCTGTGCAAGATCTGCAGTAGCCACTGAATGTCATCCATTATTAGGGTCTCCATCCTTTTAAATTAAGAGCTGGCTTTAGACGGAAGACTTGAATAAGTCAGCTATTGTACTTGCCTGTAAATCATGCCTGATAAACCTCTTTCCTCTTCACATTTGTAAGAAACATTTCACTCAGTTTAAATGTCCCTTCAAGTATAGCAAGGCAAGAAAGTGGAAGACAGATAGCTTAATAACATTACAACTTATAAAAAGGAGACCATCGCTTATGTCCTATCACAGACTGTCTGACAAATGGTGCTTGTCATTCCTCACTCAGCACTAACTATCCCCGCTCTCAGCGATCTCACAGGCATCCATTTCTGGACACTGGATCCATTTCCTAGCCACTACAGTACAAATAAATGACAGTCACATAAACACCACCCTACACTGAAAACCTATTGATCTCTGTACCAACTTTCATGCCTCCAACTTTCATCGAGGAAACAGCACACAATCTGCTATCTACAGCCAAGCCCTTAGACACAGCTGCATTTGCTCCAGTCCCTCGGAGACACCTTCAGGATCTCTATCAAGTGTTCTTAAAACTATAGTACCCATCTGGGGAAGTGAAGAAACAGAACGACAGAGTCAGACAGGTTCCCAGAAGTCACCTTCTACAGGACAGTCCCAACATGGAAAACAACAGAACCCACTGGTCATCATCTACAGCCCCCAAGTAAACCGTTTCCAACACATCATCAAGGATCTCCAGCCTACGCTGGAGTACGACCCTTCACTCTCCCAAGCCTTGGGCAGTAGGCCACTCTTCCCTCCCAGGCAGCCCCCAACCTTAACAAATACTCCCAGCAACTGCACACCATACAACAGAAACACTAAGCCAGGCACCTATCCCTGCAACAAACCCCATTGCCAGCTCTGCCCACTTGTCTACTCAGGTGACACCATCATAGGACCCAACCAATCAGCCACTCCATCAGGGACTCATGCTCCACCAATGCCCCCCTGCCTTATACACTGGCCAAACTGGACTGTCTCTCAGCAACAGATAAATGAACACAAATCAGACATCAAGAATGGTAACATTAAAAAACCAGCAGGGGAACATTTCAGTCTACCTGGACATTCTGTAAAAAAACATGCTGGTTACAGTGCTTCAGCAAAAACACTTCAAAAACAGATTGGAACATGAAACTGCTGAGCTAGAATTCATATGCAACTAGATACCTTCACACTGGGTTTGAACAGAGATTTCGTATGACTCACTCATCACAAAAAGTGATTTCTTCTCTATTACCTTTCTGAGCTCTTGCTTCCTTCTTCCACACTGTTTGAACCAAAATGGCTTGTTTACTTTGCAGAGAGAGACTAGCAGACTATCCCTCTGGATCTGTTTCAGTTGACCTCGTGACCCAACCTTCTCCACGAAAACTTATGCAATAAATATGTTTCTTGGTCTTTAAAGAGCCACAGGACTCCTTGTGTTTGTTTTGCTGAAATAGACTAACACAGCTACCCCTCTAGAACTTGTCACCTCATAGGCTTGGATTGCCCTGGCAAATGACACACCATCTTCTTTTGTCCATGCTGACTTGGAACAAGCAGAGCAAGAAGAAAAAGAGGATTTCAAAAGTCAGATTTAGATATTAATACTTGCACACAGGATGCTGCCAGTTGCTAGCTCCATGAAGCACTAATTTCTCTTCCAAATTGTGTTGCTGTGTCATGCTAAATGGCTGCCATGGTTAGCCCTAGAGTTGTCTGCATTTCAGTGGTATACAAAGCAATTAAACAGTTAATTTGCATGCATGTGTGTTTACCACATGGCTTACGCTTGACATATTCCCACTAAACCACTCTGCTGATGGTTTGGTGGCATTTTAGAAAAATTGTTGAGATACTGTCCGTAGCAGAAAGAAATGAAGAACTAACAACTTGGCAAGGGAGGAGCCAGAGGAGAAGAACTTGCTGTGAACCAGGATATCATCAAAGATATTTTGGTGCCTAACTCCTGTGGAAAGCTGGGGGAGTTTAGTGCCCAAATCCCCTGGAGTATCTGGGCCGGATGAATTGCAGCTGGCAGGTTGTATTTTCTAGGACAATGGTTTGTCTCACTTTACGTAGCATCAATTTTATTAGACACACGCACAGCTGACAATGTTTGGCACCAATAATAGGACTCTTACTTTGCTATCTTCCTTGGTGTTATGCTAGCACAGGGAGATAGTCTGATCTAATTTACACAACTGTTGGTCTAGAGAAAGTCCAGCAAAGTCAATTGAATTACTCTGCGTCTGTGCTGGTGAGATCAGGATGTGCCACAGATCATCCTTAGTACAATCAATTTGTAAAATATGTAAAGGTCTTGGGGATCCCAATGGAAGTAAGGTGTTTTATAAATGTAAAATGGTCATCATTACACAAGATTGCTTTCTTGACTCTGTTTTACAAAACCTGAAACTATGAAAATAAATTCCATTACAGGAGAGACAGTAAAGATTAGGTACTGTAAGGGGTCAGTAGAGAAGGACGATGCTATATAAGGCAGCCTGGGACCTGACTAAATGAACTACAGCCCTGAAGCCCAGGAATTTATTCTAGTAAGAGGCGGCAGTGTTTATATGCAGGACCCCGTCTTATTAGCTGGTATTGATCCTGGTGGGAAAGGGACAAGAGGGTTTTACTGACTCATGGAGACAGGTTACCTCATCTGGATATAAGTGAAATGGTATGGCTTTCTAGAGAGAGGACATAAGATTTGGGCTGTGCAGTCTTCAGGGAAGATCCTTGGGAGCAGCCATGCCTAGGCAAGATTTTATTTTGACCCAGTTTGAATTTTCACAAATAAAACCAAAACCTCAAGGAAGCGATGGGTTTTCACCAGGTATATGTGGGCTATGTTTGGAGCAGACCGAGGAGTTCACCTGCTCACATGAGATTATTGACCTGAAGATGCTTCCATGTGTCATAAAAGAGATTTGAGCTCTCTTCCTCCTACAAGGAGCTTGACTCCCCAACTGCCATTAGGTAACATATCCTCCTCAGCATTTTCTATAGATCTCAAAGTGTTCTACAGAAAAGAGAAGCAATCACATCATCCCCATTTTACAGATGGAGAAACTGACGTGCAAAGAGAAGAAATGATTTGCATAAGGCTAGTGCTGTAATGGTTAAAAAAAAAAAGAAAAGAAAGAAAAGAAGTGGGTAAACTAACCTAGACTCCATACTCCCCAAATAAGAGGTGACTAAGCTCTATTTATTTGAGTTTACCTGGCACTCCATTATTGTGGATGGCCACACAGCAAGAAAGAGTCAGATTTAGGATTAGACCTAAGGCCTCCTGTGTCTTATGCACTTGGATACAGTGTCTTAAATTTAGCGGAATCAACAACTTGCTTACCTTAGGCATCTTGCGCAGGTTGGGAGAGAGTTTCAGGCAGGTGACATGGCCTCGATCATCTCCAATAATGATAATAGGGTAGATGGGGTTAAACTGGACATGGGTTATTTTGTTCTTCTTCTTAGCCACGACGGGCTGGCTGCAGATTGCTTCATATTTATTAATGCTCAGGTCAAAAACATGGGCCTGGGAAACAAAGGCAACAAACACAAAAGGGATTAAGCAAATAAGAACATCCATTCTGAAGAAAAACTATTCTTAGAGAATCAAGAGAAAGAGAAAAGAACCAGGTCCCATTTAAGTCCCTCTGATGGGGCTAAGAGGTAGGATTGCTCCCTACAATCTGTTCTCCAGGGCTTTGACTTGTTTTAAACAACCCCTATGTCAGGACATGATCACTTCCTTTGGCAGACACCCCACAGTCTATGAACTATACAGAACAAGAGACTGAACCTGGCTCTCAAAGGGAATGGGATGCTCCCCAAGAGTCCACGGCAAAGCTCCCATTGATTTGAACAGGTGCAGGCCTGGACCCTTTGTGACCAGCCTCAAAGCCACCACCCTGGAGAGCGCCGAGTGGGAGCAGGCACTCAGGGCTGACCAGAGCCAGGCATCCCATGGGAGCAGCCTGTGGCAGTGACTGGAGCAGTGGTCCAGGGCAAGGAGGCCAAGGAGTGGACAGCAGCTGGACTCCAGTAGGGAGACTGTGTGTGGCTGGGGCTGTGGGGAAGTGGCCCAAGGAGTCAGCGTAGACTGTGGAGAGACTGGAGGGAGGCGGAGGCCTCAGTGGAGGCATTTAGGGTCCCTGGGCTGGGACCTGGAGAAGTGGGCGGGCCCAGGTCCCTCCCTGCTCCACCAGCATGCCACAGGAGGCACAGGTGCCAGCAGTGACACAGGCTTGTAGGCCATTGACTGGTTTAGTGGCCAGAACGAGGGTGAGCTGTGGCCATTGCTTGTTTGAGTGGCCAAGTTGTAGCCAGGACATAGACTGTTTTAGTGGCTGGTACCCCGCGAGGGGTGGACTAGTGGACTTAGCCTGAGGGCTAAGGTCCCAGGACTCAAAGGCCGTTACTCCCCAGTTTAAAACTCTGAAGTCACAAGATAATCACACTTCAACACAGGATCAGCACACAGGTGTGGTGACCCACCCTGGGAACGTTATCCTGTGTGCTGCTTATCTTTTATTATAGTGCTTTCCAATATTTAGGGTCTTAATAACACACTAAAAAAGGGATGAAGCACTAATTAGTAGGAACATTATATGAACAAGCACATTATGCTAATGAATATTTCATTGGATTAAAGCAGGTAAGCACAAAAATACTGAAATATACAACATAAACCTATTTAAGCTGACACCCCAGCAGGAGTTGGTTAAACACCACCAAACCAGCAACACTCTTATTCTTTAGTTGGCCTGAGGAATGGCCAGGCCACCCCAGTCCTGAACTACGCCCCATTGTGCTCAGCGCTGAACCAATGTGAAACAAAAAGGGTAACAGGCACCAGGACCCCTAAATGCTCCTACTCTATGCCAGTGAGGTATCCCAGGTGCAGCGGTTTTCACATCGTCTTTTCAGGCTATCGTGCATTTTGACCTGCACAGCAACTGTGCATTAAATCGCACACAGTTAGTCACCCAATCATCACACAGCTTGTTGAGCGGTAGCAGCTGGTGCTTCCCCCATGATGATAGTGTCAGAAGGCTAAGCATGGTACATGAACTTAGTGGGGCTGTGTGATGAAGTAAGAAAACCTCTTGGGCTACTGTGGTTCTTCTTTTCTGTTCCTGTTCTTGGGTGATGGTATTCTGGTGATGGGACACAGGGGTGTGATAACTATAGGTACCACTAGGGGGGAAGAGGCTTTAGTGCGACCTTACCTGGACCCCCTGGGGGTGACAGGTTGTGGCCGGTTTAGACCAGGGGCAGGGCAGCTGGATGGAGAGGAGAACAAAGGAAGGTGAGAGGGAAGAAGGAAGATGGAGGTCAGAGGGGCAGGACCTCCGGGGCTGATCCTGGGGGTTTACTGTCTGCCCTCCTGGTTGATCTGAGAGCCAACTGTCCTAGCTGCTGTGCTAAGTGGATTGCTAATAAACCCTCTGACTGCTACACTGGCTGAGTGTCACTGCTGATTGGGGCGCCTGGGACCCTCGTAGCGGGAGGAACTCCCCCCAAGGGAGACCAGACAGAGCAAGGATCGGACTCTCTGGGCCTGGATTTGAAGCTGGCTACAGGTAGTGTGGAGACCCGGGTGCTGAACAGGAGAAGGCTCCACCGTAGCAGAGTCCTGGTGGGCTATGAACAGAGGGGATCCAAGAGGTTTTTCTGGGTTCTCCGTGACAGGCTGTTAAGTTAACTTGAGCTGTACTTCATGTTGCCCCTATCCCAGCTCTCACCCACACACACAAATCTGCAGGTCATGTGGAGTGCTGCTTTTAACTGGAACCAGCTGGCCTATCAGGAAATACAAGATGGAGCTCAAGTGCTGCAGAGGTCCAGCCTACAGCATGTGGTGTGGATGCAAGGTCCATTTGACTGCTGATAGTCCTCCCCTGGGGCCTTTGTTGTGTCCTCTGGTTCTGGACGGGACGTTATCCCCAACCAGTATAAACAGCCTATGTCAGCACTCAAGCCCTGACTTAGACATGCTCCTCTATGCCCATTACACTACCATAGTGGCCATATAGTTTATCCAAGGGAGCAGCCTCCCATCATGCAGCTGGCCTGAGGCTACATCAAAACTCTTGAGGACCTATGGTGTGAGATCAAAAGTGTTAGAATGTTATTTCCATGCATCTAGCTGAGGAAGTGATCCATTGGACTGGACCTCAGAGATGGAGAAAATAAAATCCCTGAGTAGCCTGCACGGTATGCCAAGGACAAAATCTCTCAGTCGGGTAAGCCTCTGAAGAGCTGGATTAGAGGCTCAGCAGTGCCCACACATGGAGCTCACGTGCACCCTCAAGGGTCTGAGTGATGTGTGTGAGTGAGGGATGGCCCTGGCCACAGTGATCTCAGCTGAAGGTGGAAGAGATGCTCACACTGATAGCACCACCAGCCCAGCCCAGCCTTGCCCAGGACTCCCAGGGCCTCTTCAGAAAGGAGCTAGAGGAACAGACCAGGGAGGGTGTGGCAAACTGACTAGCATTGCCTGAGTTGACTAAAGAGCATCCTGCCATTACTGTCATCATTAGCGGGACCAATGTCTATTACTGTAGAGCAAGCTTTTTATGCAACGCGTCCTGGAACCTCACCAGAACCACACTCTCTTCCCAGCTGGGTTGGGTTGGAGCAGATTTCGGGGCTGTCAGGGTCACACTGTGCTTCGAGGACTCCATGGTGTGATTGCTGCCTTCTCTCCACATAGTAACTTCCATCTGGGATTATGTCTTCCAGCTGGTGCAGAGAGTTAGCCAGATCTTGATGTGGGCAGTCTAGTGGTGACACTGTGAGCTCATGCTGGAGGTGGAATACTTTGAAGAAGCTCACAATGAGAGACTGCTCAAGGGTGCCACCATTTCCCAAAGGGAAGAAAAGACACCACTCATGGCTCTCACGAGCCCTCACCTGCCGAACTGGCCTGAGCTACCTCCCGATTCCTCCTGCATGTAGCTGGCCCTAGCAGCCTCCAGTAACTGCTCACCTGAGCCTCACCACATGGGGCTGGTTTTGCTCCTTGGCACCCCACAAAGGGAGCACACCTCACTTTTGGGGCAAAACTGGGCAATTGCCCCATTTCCTCTTGCCAACTGTCAATCAGCTGGTAGGAGCAAATGGGACAAATGCTCAGTTTTACCAAAACGTTGGAACATCCAGGACAAGGCTTAAAAAGAAGACTGGCCCAGCTAAAGCAGGATGTTTCAGTCACTCTACTGCAGGACCATCAAGCCTGAATGCCTCTCCCCTACTAGAAAACACATTCTTCTAAGAGCAGGGCATTTGTCTTTGAAAGGACTTAACACAGAAAGCTTCTGGAAGGAAGGGACTGGAACTCCTGCTACAAGAACATGGTGGGACTGGGAGAACTGCGATTTCTCTGCCTGACCACCTGTCTGAAAAGGAGGGCTCTGTTTCAAGAGAAGCAAGGAGCCATGCCATTATCACTTGTCGGCAGAACCAGATGAGAGAGAGAAAGTGGAAGAGACTCTTCCTGGCAGAGCAGAGGGGTTGCATTCAGGGTTACTTATGGTTTTCCATAAGTTTGAAACACTTGTGTTTTAAGAGAAGAGTCTGTGGCTACCTTTGCTAAGCCTGAACTTTCATGGGAGAAAATCCCACCTCATCTGACGAAGTGGGATTTTCTCCCATGAAAGCTCAAGCGATAAATAAATTTGTTACTTTAAGTGCCACAGGAGTCCTTGTTTGTTTTACTGAACTTGATGAACCTGGTAGCCCCTTTAGAACTTTGCTAAGCCCGTGTGGATCTCTTTACTGCCATGGCATCCCTGGATAGTTTAACTGGCAAACCACAGGTCCCACAGCTGGGTGCACTCTGGAGAAATGTGACTAAGCCACTAGAGACTTGGGAGCACCATGGCACTGATTTCAGGGTCCAAGTGGCCAGACTGCTGGGTCCCACTGCCCAAGGAAGATGTCAGACATTTAGTCTGTAACTGAGCACATGCCTAAGAAACTCAAAGGAACAGTGGTCGGTGGCCGCATGGACCCTCGGGTGCATGTGGGATTTGGTGGTTGGCTCCAATCAAAACAGATTTGGTGTCCAGCCAGAGTGGGACAATGGGCCAGGATGTGAAAATGTGTGCTCTCCGAGATGGAAACTGCCCAATGAGAAATGCAAGTATGATTCATTGTGGCACACGCTGATGTACGTGTGTGAAACAGGGATCATTAGTATAAGCTGAGCTGTGTTAGCTAACAAGGGGATGGAGCATGACAAGCATAGTTGCTGAGTATATGTACAACAGTGTATGTACAACAGTGAGCTTCTTCTCTAACCACCATTAGTTTTGCGGCCTTTTTACAAGCAGCTACACAAACAACACAGGCCTAGGAAATAAGCCCGACAAATGGCCTGTGGTGGTACTTGTAACAGCTCCACTGTGCAGCTTCCAGAAATGGCAGAGGGAAGTTGCAAAGCCATGTTCGGGGTTGTTCTAGGCTGCTGCCTCCTAGCTCAGCAGCCTGTTTATATAGATCTGAATTTTAGTCCCCTCCTGGAGAAGGATGCTGAAGAACTTCTCGTGCAGCAGGGACTTTAAATGCTCGGACAGGTCTCTCATTAGAGCAAATTTTCCATCCCACCTTCTCGTAGCTCACTAGTCTCCTCCAGTCATTAATCTGCCCATTAGTTGCCAGGAGATAAGACTGTTCCCAAAAAGTACAAGAAAGGTTTTCCTTCTGAGATCTAGAACGATGTTCTCTCCTTCAGTTAAGGATCTCATGAGCCTGGGGAGTGGAAGATAGGCTGGATCTCTCAAAATTGTAATGGGCACATAACCTGCCAAAAGCTATATCATTGGCTGGGATTATACTCCTAGCTTGTCCAAATTCACAAAGAACGGATCTTTGGAACTCCCTGGCACCATGTATCCTGCCCAGGAATACCCCAGTGTTTTTCATGAGCACCCCTTGGTGACTGACATAATCACATGTACCTTGGCGGAGGGGAGGATCATGGGTCCTGTGTGCCACCATTAAGGAAACCCATTCATTCAAAAACACGATTATTTCAGGGCACTTTGTAGGCTCCTTTGATGAGTGGTCAGGACAAAGTCAGGGAGAACAGGGGGTTAAAAAACCAGCGTCTGAGTAACAAGAGGAACCAGTGAACAGGGGTGTCTCGAGGGGGAGCAAGAGAGCCAGACACAGCTAACTAATATCCCTACCTTAGGCCAATAACCACCCCCTACCCAAAACAAAAACCAAAATGAAATAAAATGCTGGCAGACGTTCAGAAGCCTAGTGAAGGCTATTGCATCTCTTGTACTGAATGCAGCACGTGTGATTACCTTCCTTCTGGGTAGGTGGAATAGTTTGTATTCAGTGCAAGCAACTCACAACCCTCAGATGCCCAATTTGGCTCTTGAGACTAGAGTGGCAGAATTGGGAGGAGCTAAGGAGACAGAGAGGCATATAAAGAAGTCTTTCCAGGACACAGTAGAGTGGTCCCACTCCTGTGTGACAGTCGCTGCGCTACTGAGGAGAAAGAAAGTCTCAGGGAAGGAGAACATCAGGCTGGAGAGAAGCAAAATTATCATACAGTTGGGACCCTCCTTCCAGATGATGTTGTGATATCCTCTCACACTGAGGGTACCCCTCTGGGGGAAGGGACCCCAGCTACTAGAAAGAGACATGGGGCATTCAGTTATTAGATATATAGATAGTTCAGTTTGTGATGACTGGGAGAGCCGCACAGTGAATTACCTGCTGGGTATGAAGGTTGAGGAAATCTCAAGACATTTAGATAGACTTATTTACAGTGTGGGAGAGAAGCCGGTGGCCATGGCACACACAGGTACCAATGAAATAGGGAAAGGTAGGTCAGAGGCTCTGGAAACCAAATTTAAGCTGCTGGGTAAGAGATTTAAAGTCCTGGATCTCCCTGGTAGCATTCTCTGAAATGCTCCAGTTCCTCGCATGGGGCCAGTTAAACAGGGAGGATCTCAATGCTCAAGACAATAGTGTTCAGAGGCAGAGGCATTGCTGGTGCTGGGCACCCGGGGGACGTGCCCCGAATCCCAGTGCTGGTACCCCAGATCTCCAGCCCAATCAGGCTGGAGATCCAGGGCCCAGGCGCCGGCGGCTGCAACGGCCCCGTCCCCAGCCGGGGATCTGGGTCTCAGCTGCCTGTGGCTACTTCTGGCCTCGTCCCCGGCCGGGGATGCGGAGCCCGGCCGCCCACGACAGCGTGGCAGCTTCTGGCCCTGTCCCTGGCCAGGGAGCAGGGCATGCGGGCCAGGGGCGGGGCCTGGGCCCGTGCCCCGGGTCCCTCCCCGGGCCAGCGACGCCTCTGTTCAGAGGAAGGATTTAGGATTATTAGGAACTGGGGAAGGAGCCTATGTAGGAACGATGGGCTCCATATAAACCAAAACTGACCCAGATTCCTGGAATGTAAAATTAAGAAGATCATAGAGGAGTTTTAACTCTAAGGGCTGAGGTAAAGCAAACAAGTGCAGAGTTGCACATGGTTCAGACAGACACATTCATTAGGAGAGGATTTATTCAAGGAGATGCTCTATATTTTAGCAAAATGGAGAGGACAGAAGTTGGCAAAGTAGAGGCAAAAACTGAAGAGAAGAAAATCAAATGAAAAAGTCACATTCAGTATCACATGAAGGCAGACAACTAAAGACTGACAAATTTTATAAGTGCTTAGATACAAATACTAGATATCTGAATCCTAAAATAAATTAACTTGACTGCTTGGTATTATATGAGGATATTGATATAGCAGACATCACAGAAACTTGATGGAACAATGACAATCAATGGAAGACGGTGAAATCAGGATACAAAATCTATAGGAATGACAGAGTAGGTTGTTCTGGTGGGGGAGTGGCATTGTATGTGAAACAATGCATCCAGTCAAATACGTTCATTATCTTAAATGAACCAGCCTGTACCATAACATCTCTATGGGTAGAAATTCCATGCTTCAATAATAGGAGTACAGCAGTAACAACATACTCCTGACCAGGATGGTGATGGAAACCGAAATGCTCAGGGAGATTTGAGAGGCTACAAAACCAGGAAACTCAGTAATAATGGGGGATTTCAACTATCCCCATAAAGGCAGAGAACATGTCACCTAAGGAGAGGATGTACACATTGATGGTATCTAGAAATTTTATCTCTGTTTCATGGAGCAGCAAGTCCTGGACCCCACAAAGGGAGAGGCAATTTTTGATTTAGTCCTAAATGGAGGACAGGATCGGGTCCAACAGGTGAAAATAATTGCACCACTTTGGTAATAGCCACCATAATATAATTAAATTTAATGTCCTAGTAGAGGGAAAATACCAAAGAAACCCATCCTAAAAGCATTACAAGCATCAGAGAGGAAGTTAGTTAAATGGAAATTAACAAGGAACAATTACAAGAGTGAAATGCCCACAAGCTGCATGGAAACCTTCTATAAACACCACTATACAGGCTCAAATTAAATGTATGTTCTAAAATAATAATAAATAAAACAGTAAGAGGACCAGAAAATGCCATCCTGAGTAAACCACAGAGTAAAAGAGACAGTTAGAGAGGAAAAAAGCATGCTTTAAAAATTGGAGATCAAATCCTACTGAAGAAAATTGAAAGGAGCATACACTCTGGAAAGTTACGTCTAACCATCTAATTAGACAGGCCAAAAATGAAGTGGAAGAGCAATTAGCAAAAGACAAAACCAGTTTAATGGATATCAGAAGCAAAAGCCTGTCAAAAAATCACTAGACAATCAAGGAGCAAAAGAAGCACTCAAGGAAGATGAGGCTATTGCAGAGAAGTAAATTGCTGCCTTCTGAAGACACTGAGCTGCTGCTAAAACTCCCCCAACCACATCTCAGACCCTCTGTCTGCCTCTTGCTCCCCACCATAATGAGATGCACATTAATGTCAACATCTGGCCCAGGTCTTGTAAGTGGGAAGCTGTGCCCTTCTACCAGAATACGGGCTACTGACACAAAACTGTGGGGCAAATTTAAGGAGCTGCCTGGCTAAAACTTCTATCCATCTGCTTAGAAAGGACAGACAACTTCCCCTGCAATAACCTGTGAGAAAATTCAAAGAGCAGCATCCACCGGTGCAGCACTCAGAACCAAGGGATTGTCTGCAGAAGGAACAGAAACAACAAGGAGTTGTGTGGCACTTTAAGACTAACAGATTTATTTTTTGCATGAGCTTTCATGGGAGAAGATGCCACTTCCTCAGATGCTTCGAAGATGGGTGAACTTACAGAAAGGAATGAAACTAAATGCAAGGGGGTGTAAAACATAGGATCAGGTCATAAAGTAACAGCAAATCAGAGCAGTTTACAGGCTCAAACCATGGGAAGCCACTGCATGAAGTAACCTGAGCATGGCTTGAGTTCTCCCTTGCCATACGCAGACTCTCTCTTGAGCTAGCCTGGCTAAAATGGAGACAGCTGTGTGTAATAACGCAACTACGCAGTGAAGGCATACTCAGGTAGAGGCACTCATTGCCCCAAACGCTTACAGTTTATTAAGACCAGAGAGACAAAAGGTGGGAGGAAGAAACTCTTGTTTGCCCATTTTACAGCTCCATTGATCCCCTGGCCAGAAGACACCGCTGTGATCATCTGTACCACACGGGCACAGAACATCCCCAAAAGAACTCCTACATCAGAACCTTTAGAAAAATATTTCATCTTGATTTTAAAATTGTCATTGATGGACAGTCTACTCAGAGCTTTGGTGACATGTTCCAAAGGTTAATTACTCTCCAGGTATGTCCACACACAGGTTTTAAATCGAAATAATGCTGGTTATTTCAATTTAAAAACCTTTGGTCCACACAATGTTTTCTTGTTTCGAAATGACAAGCTCCATCATATCAAAATAAGGAAAGTTAGATCAATTCAATAAAACCTGGTTTAAAATCGAAACGACACTTGGATCACTTCCCTCTAAGGGGAGAGGGCAGCTGAGCAACTCCGGTTGCTTGCTGCGCTCCCCCCCCTGCAGGGCCCGCTGCGCAGCCCCTCCCCCCGCTCCTGCCAGCCCCCCCGCTGCTCCCGCTCAGCCCCCCCTCCTGGCAGCCCGCCCGCTCCCACTCGCCCCCCCGTTGCTCCTGACAGCCCCCCTCCCACTCGCCCCCCCTCCTGACAGCCCCCCCGCTCCCGCTCGCCCCACCTCTGCTCCTGACAGCCCCCCTCCCGCTCACCCCCCCCTCCTGACGGCCCCCCGCTCGCCGCCCCACTGCTCCTGACAGCCCCCCCTCCCACTCACCCCCCTCCTGACGGCCCCCCCGCTGCTCCTGACAGCCCCCCCTCCCGCTCGCCCCCCCTCCTGACAGCCCCCCGCTCGCCCCCCCGCTCCCGCTCGGCCCCCCCCCAACTTACCTTGGGGCTGGACTGGAGTCAGAGGGCCCAGCCATAACTCCCGGGCCAGAGGAGCTCTACAGAGCATGCCCAGATTTTCTGGGCATGCTCCGTTAGAGCTTCTCTGGGCGGGAGTTTTCAAAACTCCCAGCCCCAGAGGAGTTCTGTGGAGGGACTCCTGCTGCCGGCAGCTTTCGCTGCGCTGGCGGCTGTGGCGGGCTGCACTGCAGCGCGCCAGCGCAGCTTAGAGGGAACATTGATCGCAACTGTTATATCAAAATAACACAGTGTGGACATGTTATTTCGATTCAGCGGTTGTTTCTATTTAACACTTCTCCTTCCCAGGGTGCCTTTCTCTATTCATTATTGGGTGGGGGCATGGCCCTTCTAGGTGACCATTTTGCCACACCTTCCATGGTGCCCCTCTCCTAAATCAAACTAGCAAGTCCTGCCCCTGGACATGCTAGTTCGATTTGACTTTCTAGTGCAGACCTGTTAAATTGATTTAGCTTAAATCCATTAATGATTTTATAGCAACTTTATTAAATCGATTTAAGTTAAATCTATTTAACTGTCTGTGTGCAGATACAGCCTCACTTTTAAATATGCCCACCTTATTTCTAGTCTGAATTTGTCTACCTTCAATTCTCTGCTTGATTGAAGAACCCATTACCAAATATTTGTTCCCCATGTACATACTTCCAGATAGTGATCGTCACCCCTGAACCTTCTCTTTTTAAAAATAAACATATTGCTCTCCTTGTGATAACATGAGGCATCTTCCCCAATCCTTGAATCATTCTCACAGCTCTTCTGTGAACCCTTTCCAATTCATCAGCATCCTTCACGAACTGCAGGCACCAAAACAAGACATGGGAGTCCAGTGGTGGCCACACCAGTGCAAGGTACAGAGATAAAATAACCTCTCTGCTCCTACTCAAGACTCCTCTGTTGATGCATTCCAGGATAAAACTCCTGCTTTGGGCCAGAGAGTGAGACATCAAGACTCAGGAAAAAATGATTTGTCAACATCACATGAGGGGTCTGGCAGAACTGGGAACCAATCCCAGATGTCCCAACGTAAACCGCAACCAGCTATATCAAGGTAAAAGGTATTAACCTACATCTCAGATAAAGATCATGGCTAGGTCACAATCAGCTCACGTTAGCCAACTTCAACCTCTCTTCTTTTTTAGAAGAACCTTTGGATATTTTATTTTAGTCAGTCATTAGTTTCATTTCTCTGTCACCTCTGCCATACCTATTTGAAGGAGAAGCTGGGTATCAGAGAGGAAGATTTAACTGGGCCAGACTCACCCAGTCTAAGGAATGGGTGATTATTAGGAACAGTGAGACAGAACAGCCAAAGGGGTGGTGCTATTTCCGGAGCAAAGGACTGGAGTGGAAGCTCCCCAGAAAACAAGGGAGACAGTTTGTTCTACTGGAGGGATGGATTGCACGAGGAAGGCCCAGGCCTCTGGGGGTCGAATGGAACTGTACGGCCGAAGGAAGAGCGCCACTGTGGGCGGGTGAACCCACGGTCAGTCCCCTGGCGGAGAATAATGGGTGCTCTCCTCTGCAGCTGGGGAGGAGGCTGTAAGGTGTAACCCCTATGCCTTCTCTCCCTGCCAGGAAGCAGCAGTGCACATTCAGGTTTGTGCAAGGACTACAAAAGTGCCTGAACTCTGCCTGAAGGGGAGGAAAAGAATACAGAAGAGACTGAACTCTGCTGTCTTGCCTTAGGCAAAGACTCCCACTGGCTGCAGTAGGAATGCAGCCTGAGCAAGGATTGGCTAAAAACCGGGGGAGTGGGCCAGAAATGTATGTTAATAAAGTTGTGAGGCTTGTTCACTGCAGAGTTAATTGCAAGATAATGCACCTTTCAGTGTAACTCTCGTGGGAACAATAGCAGTTATTCAAGACCTCCTGCATTAGCTCAACTTTATCTCCCAATAATTGCAATTCACTATCACTGCTGTTTGTGGAAGCTAATAAAATGTGACATTCCTGCATTTTATGTTACAGAAATGAGTTCTCTCACTTTATGCAGGATTCCTGGCTTCAATCCACTCCAGAGAGACTCAGCCACTGCCTTTATTATTATTATTTTGCCTTAAGCAAAACTAAGAAACTGAACATTTGAAGCTAATAAACACAGAGGGAATAGAAAAGGAAACCGGGACCAAACCACAGAAGCTTGATGTGTCCTGCCAGGCATATCTTTTCTACCAGCATTTATGAGCCAGATACTCTGTATGTTATTTCAACATTCTCTCCTGTTCATGGGCAGAATCTGAATCTAAGAATTAAATTGCCTAAAGTCAGACTGCAGTAGAGGATAAATAATTATTCCAAATGGTCTGAAAGCTTTGTATTAAATTATACTTCGTGCTATCGCATACATGCATATCAAATAGTTTACCTAAATCACCCTTTACTTCTGGTCCTATCTTCAGTGGACATGGAGAACAATTGATCATAGTCTTTTTCAGAAGAGCTCTTACCATATTTGAAAACTGTTGTCAAGTCAGCCCCCTTCCACATATCAGTATGCTTTTCTCAAAATGCCCAGGGTTTTTTAACCTTTCTCCAAGGTCAAGTTTTCTAAATCTTTGATCATTTTTGTTGTCCTCGTCTGAACTCTCTCCAATTTGTCCATAACTTTGCTAAGGTGTGGCCTCAAAAATGGACACACTACTCCAGCCAAGGCCTCCCCAGCGCCAAGTAGAGTGGGACAACAACCTTCCATGTCTTACATACAACACCCTTGTTAACACACCCTGGGATATTAGCCCTTCTCTGCAGATGCATCATATTGTTGGCTCACTCAGTTTGTGATCCATTTCCAGCAGTGAAGTACTTTGCATTTGTCTTTATTGATTTTCATCTTGCTGACTTCAAACCAACTCTCCAGTTTCCCAGTGTTGTTCTGATAGGTATAGTTGCCTTTCTCCAATCTTCTGGTGTAGTCTATAGGGCTAGTTTGCCTGGATTATAGGCACTGCCTTCCCTTCTCTATAGTCTGCCTTCATTATATTCAGCAGTGATGAAAGGAACCTGCAGGCCTGTATCCTGTAAGAATTTAGCTTGAGCAATTAGCATGAGGCTTGAGGCGTATAAACCCTGGCACTGGTAAATGGCCCAGTGGTAGACCCAAAGTTTTGAGGAACTGGAAATGGAGTGTGAGTGGGGAGTTTTGTTCATAATGATGTCCTATAAACACAGAAACATGAGCTAACACCCACTTTTGGGAAGGGTATGCATAGAGCTGTAACTACAGTGGGGCAAGCGGGGCTTTGCCCCAGGCACACTGGAGCAGCTCCATTGAGCTGCTCTGTTAAAGGGTGCACTCTGCACCACTTGACCCAAGTACCGGGTATTGTACGGGGCGTGTTCCGATCGTTTCACACCCCAGGCACGGCATTCTTTAGTTACAGCTCTGGGCATGCATATGACAGGAGTGTAGTGGCAACATATTGATGTACATGATCATAGAATCATAGAACCATAGGGTTGGAAGGGACCTCATAGGTCATCTAGTCCAACCCCCTGCCAGAGGCAGGACCACTCCCACTAAAGCATCCCAGTCATGGTTTTGTCCAGCCGGGCCTTAAACACCTCCAAAGATGGAGACTCCGCCACCTCCCTTGGGAGCTCATTCCAAGGCTTCACCACTCTCCTAGTAAAAAAGTTTTTTTCTAATATCCAGCCTCGACCTCCCTAACTGCAACTTGAGACCATTGGTCCTCGTTCTGTCCTCTGTTATTACCGAGAACAGTTGAGCTCCATCTTCCTTGGAGCAACCCTTCAAGTAGTTGAAGGTTGCTATCAAATCCCCCCTCAATCTTCTCTTCTGCAGACTAAATAAGCCTAATGCTTCCAGTCTTTCCTCATAGGGCTTGTGCTCCAGCCCTTTAATCATTTTGGTTGCCCTCCGCTGGACTCTCTCTAGCATGTCCCTGTCCTGTTTGTAGTGGGGAGCCCAAAACTGAACACAGTATTCTAGATGTGGCCTCACCAGTGCAGAATAGAGGGGAATGATCACATCCCTTGATCTGCTGGTAATACTTCTTTTGATGCAGCCCAGTATGCCATTGGCCTTTTTGGCAGCAAGAGCACACTGCTGACTCATATCTAGCTTCCCATCCACCATGACCCCCAGGTCCTTTTCTACACTGCTGCTACTTAACTGAATGTTTCCCAGCCTGTAGCAGTACATGGGGTTTTTCCATCCCAAGTGCAGGATTTTACACTTGTCCTTATTGAACCTCAAAATGATGATAAGCTGCCTATTAGAAGAAGGATCTGTCAGCATTAGTAAGGCAAGGAAATATAAATATGAAAGAGGGGAAAGCCTACAGAATAGGCTTTAGGCATGGCAGTGTCAGCGTAACATTATAAAAATCATCTTCCAGTCTGTGGGCAGTAGGATAGGGAGATGTAGCCTTTGGGAAGTGCCAGAATGATGGCCACTGGTGATGAGGAGTAAGGTGATGGAGATGAGGAAGACAACAGGTAACGTTTCCCTTGTTCTGCAGGGGATGGTGTGAGTATATGGACATTCAATGGTACATTCTGTAGTATTGCCATCTGCCTTTTTGAGTTGGGGTGTTTGCGACTATGCTAAATTTATCAATAAAGTATTTGTAAATATAGAAGAGTTCCTATAGTTGCAACTATACAGATGTAGATCCAAACTATATTTGCCACTCCTGGGCCCTGCCTTGTTGTGTGACCCCCCCTCCTGGTTCAGCTCACACCCAGTCTCTGGTATGTAATCAGTCCGTCACCTACTGGAGGAGCCCCCCTGCTAGCCACTCATGGGACAGTCCCCTAGCAAACACCCCCAGTCCCACATCCAATCCCAGGAACAACTGTCTTGCAGGGTTCAGCGCACCCCACTGCACCCCACGAGCTCATTGACACTTATCAGTCAATTTAACAAAGACACATATGCACCAGCTTTGCTCTCAGTGAGGCCTTTACATACGCCTATTCCACATTACACTGCTTTAGATAACCCAAACATCAGTTTATTGACTACAGTAAGATTTTAAGTGAATGTAAGTCAAGCTATTATAAAATCAGTTGATTAATCACTGAAGGAGACCATCACAATCAAATAAAAGGAAAAGTTGCATTCTAAAATAAGGTCACTGTTTTTAGTCTCAGTCTAGCTTATCCATGGGCCTGGTGGCTGATGATTTTGCAGTCAGATTCTCCCCCTCCCCTCCTCCATAGGTAGGTTTCCAGTCCTTAGTGTTGCACAGAAGATGGAATCCAGTGAAGAATCACAGACAAAGGAGTCTCTCTATTTTAGCACATTTCCTTGACAGCCCCACCCCCGGGGTTGTGTATTTGTCCATGTCTCACAGCGGGCACAATCTCTCCCTCTTGAGCCAGGGTGCTTTAGCTGCATTGTTTTTGGGTGCATGCCTCTGCTGGGTGTGGAATACAGCTCTGTGTGTCTGCATCTATTCAGGCCACGGGAGACACGTTTGGGGACATGACCAGGCAGAGTTTCAGATCTGTGCACATGTAGGTTGTGACTGGACGTGAGCTACCATGATAGTGATATAGAGCACACCATGAGCGTTCTAAAACCACCTGACTTAATATACTGTGCATTAGACCACACTGTAGCCCCTAGTTTAACCTATGCGTGGCTTGCATGTATATATCTACCTATAGATCACATATGTATTCTTTTCTTTTTATTGATTATTCTTATTATAGATTTATGCTTAACTTCAGTTTATAAATTAGCATAGCCATTTTATATTAATAGCTGAAACACAAGGTACTTTACAGGCCTGTGTAAGAAATTATACAGCTTGTATGAAACAGCTAAAGGTGTAGTCATAAGCTGCATAGAAACTTAGAAGATAAGCTAATATTAGATATGTTAGCAGAAGTAGGTCTGTTTGTGGGATGAGCAGTGATGTGAGGATCCAAGAGGTTATATTTTGATCATGACATTCAGGTCAGCAGACAGAAAAACAACCTGGGACTTGCCAGTTTGGATGTTAGACATTTAGTAAAATACTGCAAAACCCACAAAGATATCCATGAATAATAAAAGGGGAAGATAGAAGAACATTCTAGAGGACATGCATCAGTCATATGCACAAACCTCTTGACCAATGAAATAAATGTACCCCTACAATTTTGGGGGTGATCTCCCCATATTTGGGTACAGAAGGCGGACCCAAACTAACCAATGATAGACAGGGTGTAAAGGGACTGATCCTGTTGCTAAGGGTACCTTCTAGCTTCTAACATTTTAGCTTGCCTGGCTTCTAGCTTTATCTATCATCTGCCATCTGTCAATGGAGGTGGCAGCCATGATGGCCACCCTGCCCCACACGTAGCCCCCCTGGATTATGCTGCTTTCAGGGAGGAATGTTAAGTATCGATCTCCCTGATGGGCCTCATCTCTGGGCCATCCAGCTCAAGGGGAAGAATATTAAGTATCAATCTCCCCTGATGGCCCTCGATCTCCTGTGTGAGTTTCTTCCTCCCTAGCTTTGTGTCAACAAGAAAGGGGGTGAGTTCCTATCCCCCCTGAACAGTTTCTAGGCACCCCCGTCACCACGAAGGAGGGGTCATTGTCTGAGGTCTCAGTTCCATCATTGGTCCTGACCAGAATCCCACTCCCAATTGGCTATTTTTACTCTGGCTGTGCAAAATTCTATTTAAACCCCCTGTCTCAGCTAGCTTGTTGTTCTCCCACCCTCAAATGCTAAAGGGCACGTCGCGACCCAGTCGGACTTATCCCCTGACTGAGACAGGGAGCACCCACCCCCAAGACCTTTTTTTTCCTTTTTTGGGATGTCACGGAGAACCCAGAAAAGCCTCTTGGATCCCCCTGTTCACAGCCCACCAGGACTCTGCTACGGTGGAGCTTTCTCCTATTCACCAGGTCTCCAAGCTACCTGTAGCCAGCTTCCCAAATCCAGGCCCAGAGGGTCTGATCCTTGCTCTGTCTGGTCTCCCTTGGGGGGGGCGGGGTCCTCCCTCCACGAGGGTCCCAGGCGTCCCAATCAGCAGTGACACTCAGCCAGTGTAGCAGTCAGAGGGTTTATTAGCAATCCACTTTGCACAGCAGCTAGGACAGTTGGCTCTCAGATCACCTAGGAGGGCAGATAGTAAACCCCCAGGACAAGCCCCGGAGGTCCTGCCCCTCCAACCTCCATCTTCCTTCTTCCCCTCTCTCCCCTTTGTTCTCCCCTCTAACCAGCTGCCCTGCCCCTGGTCTAAACTGGCCATAACCTGTCACCCCCAGGGGGTCCAGGTAAGGTTGCACTAAAGCCTCTTCTCCCCTAGTGGTACCTCTAGTTATCACACCCCTGTGTCCCATCACCAGAATACCATCACCAAAGAACAGGAACAGAAAAGAAGAACCACAGTAACCCAAGAGGTTTTCTTACTTCATCACATGGGGTGTACACGAATTGCCGGCCGAACGATTAAGTACTGGGATGTTACAGCTGGTCTGCCTCCTCGCTTTGGGTTCCACTACAGTGCTAGGACAGGTATTATAAATCAATACAAGCCTCCTACCTCTCTTAATTCTTCTTTTTGGTACCATTTCTGTATAGCCTGTTATTGTAGCTTCCTTATTTGAGTTTTGTATAGCTTGTGTAGCTGTTTATTATTCCCCCTGTACCCTGCATAATCTTTTTATGATATAGATGTTCATTGCCTAGCATAGACTGTTATTTCGTCATATGTTCATTAGCCATATGTATTTTGCATTTTGATTGTAAAGTTGTTTATTGCTCCACTTCTGCTCTAAACTGCTGTCCCCAAATTCCCCCAGCATACACGGGCGGAGTGTGGGAGTTTAGTTTCTCTCATCTGACTCCTTCATTTCTGCCACCCACCCTTCTTGGCTAGCACGGAGGAATGGCCTTGAGCCATTGGTAAATACACGGCGGGTGGGCTGATCAGTGCCTACACCGATGTTGAGGCAGTAAAAGGCCAGAAAAGTCCTTGACTTATTATAGCCACCCTCTTGTAGGTTATTGCTCCATACTGTTATTTGGCTATAAGTATTTTAGTTGGTTGTAAGTGTTTTGCATAGACTTTCATGCTTCATCCTGTTGTTTGGTTACAGGTGTTTTACACAGACTTTCTTGCTCCATACTGTTGTTAGGTTATAAGTGTTTTACATAGACTTTGTTGTTCCACACTGTTAGTTGGTTATAAGTTTTATCTAGACTTTCCTGCTCCATACTGTTAGTTGGTTATAAGTGTTTTACATAGACTTTCCTGCTCCACATTGTTAATTGGTCACAGGTGTTTATGGTAGCACTATAAAAGTAGTTTTCTTTTGTTTACTTGAACTGGTGTCCATCTCATTGGTGGGTGTTGCTGGTCCATCGCAGTTAAATCACGAACCCGGGGTTCAACACCATCTATCTAAGCTTCAGCTGTTAGCTTAAGAAACAGTGACAGCTGAACCTTTCTTCCTACTAGTTACTTAGATTTTGCTTTAGCAGTATATCCGTTTTAGTTATTTAGTATTGCCAAGCTCTCCACCTCTCCTGTCAAATCAAAAAACTGAACATCTCCCTCTTGACCAAGTTATTGGACAGGTTGGTCTGGCTGTGTCTACGCTTAAGAAGTTAGTTCAAATTAACTTAGTTTGAATTATTTAATTTGAACTAATAATGGTTAATTCGAACTAAGTTAATTTGAACTAATATGGCCCCATTAGAAACCCAAATCGAACTAGCATGTCCATGGACAGGACTTGCTAGTTTGATTCAGGAAGGGGGCACCATGGGAAGTGTGGCAACATGGCACCCAAGAAGGGCCATGCCCCCACCCAATACATAGAAAGAGTAAGGCACCCTGGCACGAAGAAGGTTGAACTGCATTAATTCAAACTAATGGTTAGTTCAAATTAACATGGCTCCATTGGATTAATTCAAACTAATAAGTTTAAATTAACTGTCACTTCAAAGTTAAGTGAGGTTTTATAATTTTGAAGTAAGCATTTATTACTTCGAACTAAGGAATTCCCTAGTTCAAAGTATTGAAAGCCAGTGTAACCGTGTGTTAATTTAGTTTGAATTAATCCTCATTAATTTGAACTGAATTATAAGTGTAGACGTACCCTCTAACTTTATTAACTGGTAGTATAGACTTTGCTAATATAAATTCTAAAGATATCTACTGTAAATCTTGGAATAGTTTAAATCATAAACCACATAATATTTCCTGCATGTATCAAAATAGAAGTTGACTGTAATTTGGCTATTAATTTACTCATTTAATCTTTTCTCAGTTCTTTGGTTATCATTTACACTTGTTGCAATAAAGGGGCTTTATAAAATACTTAAAAGTACCCATATGACAATTCCTGCTATGCATCCATGGGGGTCCACATTTTAGATTTTATTTGTGGTAGAATTTGGGTAAGAATACAAACTCCTTAGCAAGATCTATCAGCAATCCCAACCCAAATTCCAAATCATACAGAACCAGGCTAAAAACAATCACGTTGTAAGGGTGAGCATGAATGATACACAGATCACACCACACGAGTGTATGTGGGGTGCAGTGTGTCACAAACCTATCAACCTTCAAGGTGATAACTGGGAATTTTGAAGTAATCAGTATAATTAATGCATAATATATAGATCAGGTTTCACTGAAATCTTACCCATACACCATGAGTTCTCAAAGACAATTACTAATGATTTCAAGGTTGTTTCAACTAGCTTCTTAAGCACCGTCAAATGAATTTCATCAGGCCCTGACAACCTGAATAAATTTCAAAAGGATATTTCCCAACACCTTGTGATTCATCTGTGAATAGGTGGGTCAGGAGTGGGGTTGGGAAACCACACAAAGGTTTTGAAGCAGCAGACTGAGCTAATATCAAATGCTAAGGGACACCAAAAATAAATGTAAAAATGAATAGAAGAAGAAGGAATGTAGCCCCCCAGCTGAGAAGAAGTTGGTCGTTTCTAAAGAGGGAACAGATAGTCTAGGATGGGGTAGGGTGAATTTCCTCATCCATAAAAGGAACTGAATTTCTGACTCTAGTTAGAGATGAAGGAAGCTACAACATTCAGTTGTTGATCTGAATCTAGACTCTGGTTATCCATCTCCGCAGAACCACAATGGTTTGTTCTGGGGTCAGTGGGGTGCATCCCACTGATGGCCAAAGAACACCCCAAAGTAGCTAGGACTCGTTCTCTGTTTAAAGCAGCACAGCAGACTGCAGTGACTTCTCTCAGACACTGTGCTGAATGTATTCCCAGCAGCCTCACCTTTCTGGTAAGGGTGGAGTGACTGCAATCCGCTGTTCTATGCAAATTTGGTGTGGTGTCTGACCTTCCGGCAACTTGCCAGCACGGCCCTTAACTGGGCAAAATCTAGCAGCTACAGTATAACCCATTACAAAAGTATTTGCTCCTTTTTCTTTGCCAGCAATGATAAAACTCTATCCAGTGGCTTCTACAATTTACTCAAGTACTCACTGAGGAATTCTTACCACTGAGTCTAAATGTGGATGTCCACATGACTGACACAAGGAATTTCATTGTCCTTTAATATGAAAATTGATGCCTACTTACTGCAGTGCAAGCACTGCCAAAGGCTATCATCCGTCAGTGAGGCGATAAAAGCTAACTGACAGTTTGTCAGACAGCTGTTGCTGTATTGTTCTGCAGCAATGATGTTCAGTGTAACTTTTCATTCTGCGTGGCAGCATCGCTCTTTGTTAATACACTTGCCATCACAGAATGAGTTACACACCTTTCTGTGCTCCCAGGAGATGCAATCCAGCCTGCTTCTGTCTGTGTGGCATTAATTCCTCACTCATTGCTATGGAGCCATTTTATCTCCAGAAACAGATCAATATAATTACACTCATTATCCACACAGCACCTTGCAATAAATTAATGCTGAAAACTTCCCTGGAAAACAGGCAACTCACTTGATCCTCATTTTACTAATCTGAAAACTGAGATACAGGGAGTTTAAGTGGCTTGCCCAAGGACACAAAGTATATCACAGGCAGAGCCCAGATGAAAACTCAGATCCTTAGACCCCAGGGCCATGCTCAGTCCAGTGCCCTACACTCATCTTGTGCAGTGCAACCACACAATACCTATTTCATGAATTAAGGGCTGTGACAGGGCCAGGCTGGATGGGTATAGGGAGTGGTGGAGGGAGTATATATTAGCCCCAGGCTTAATAAAGCTTTGTTCCCTGGGTTAAGTTAGCTGGGAATATTCTGGAATAATTGGTCCAGGTGTCCCAATCAACAGGCCTGCTACATAAAGCCTCGTTCTCAGGCAGGATGGGGCAGCCGAAAGGAAACTAGAGAGGAGTAGAGCTGCCGAGAGGACACTGACAGTTTGGAGTTTTGCCACAACACCGAGAGCTACAGTGGCAAATCTGGGAGAGAAAACCCTCCAAGCAAGGCCACTAGGACCTGCCGCCTGAGCGTGGACTATATTTAATTGAGGGAGACTGTGGAACTTAACAAAGCCTGAAGATGGAGGCTTTAGGACTAGAGACTGTGGGACTTCCCAGGGTCTGGAGGCAGACCTGGAGCACTGAAGCCACTGAGTGGAGATCCAGGGAAGGTAGCAGCCCTCCTGGACTAAATGTGGAGACTGCTATTTAATAGGGTCCCTGGGTCGGACCCTGGGGTAGAGGGCAGGACCGGGCCCCCTGATGATTCCCTCCCATCAGCCAACCCCTCACTACCAGAGGGAAGGGAAAATTGAGAAGGGTTGGCCAAATCTCACTGCACGACAGAAAGCACAGGACCTACAGGGGTGCCTGAGGCCTCACCTTGCCAGAGGGCCTACAGTTCAAAAAAACTACACTGAATAATGGCAAGATCCAAGGGGTAGCCGAGTTAGTCTAGTTCAGTAAAACAAACAGACAAGGAGTCCTGTGGCACTTACCAACTAACAAATTTATTTTTTGCTTGAGCTTTCGTGGGAGAAAATCCCACTTCATCAGACGTTTTGTAAGTTCCCTGATCTTCAAAGGGTCTGATGAAGTGGGATTTTCTCCCATGAAAGCTCATGCAAATAACAAACTTGTTAGTCTTTAAGTGCCACAGGATTCCTTGTTTGTTTGTGTTTTTGAATAACGGGGAGCTGATAAAAAAGAGAGCCAAATTCTCCAGGGAGATGTATTCACCTTTGATGAAACACAAGTGATTTCTATGGACCTACACCAGATTAATTTGGCTCACGATAGCAAATGAGCACAATTCTTCTCCCAGTTACACCAATGCAACCATCAGCTAACCTTAACTATAATGAAGTTACAGTGGTGAGACAACCGAATTCAATCCTTCATGTTACCATAAAACCTAAAGGGTTCCCCTGCCCACACCTCCTTCTGGCTGCTTTAAGGGCCATGGAAGTGAAAGCAGTCAGCATTCCAGGACCACCCGACCAAGAGCACACAAGCCTGACCCGGATGGAAGAAACAGAGGCAAAAGGCACAATGCGGATCCCGTGGTACGGCAGAGCGGTTTGCAGGGGCTAGGTTTGAAAGTGAGAACTAGGCACCTGGATCTTACGCTGGAGGGGAAAAGCAGCAAGTGGAGGGGCCTGAACAGCAGACAGGGTGGCAGGCAAGGCAGGATTTTAGTAAGAGCATTGAGGATAGATTTGGCGGAGCCAGGGGTGTGGGTATAAGAGGGCAGGGACTCCATGGAGGACATGAGGCAAGAGAGAACGAGAGCCAGGAGCAGAAGCAGGACCTTGATGGTGGGAACAGGCGGAAAGGACACATTCTCCAGTCACAAGAAGGTGCTGAGCCATAAACCCAGCAGCAATGATCGGCACAAGGCACACACTGGAGCCCAGGCCCGTCTCAAATGAACACTGTGACAAGTGACCATAATTTGCAAACAGACACTAAGAGCTGACCCGTGCTGATATAAATCACAATGCACAGACCAACTGTTGGACTTGTCACCAGCGGATGATGCAAAGCCCAACCCCATAACAGGGTTCAAAAAGGAACTAGGCTAGCTAAGTGCCTGGGGGTCAGGTCCACCAATGGTCGTTAGCTAGGATGGGCAGGGAAGTAACCCCACACTCTGGGAGGCCCAAGAGTGGACAACAGGGGCTGGATCACTTGATGATTACCGGTACCCATTCTGTTCACTCTCTCTGAATCACCTGGCATTGGCCACTGCTGGAAGAAAGGATACTGAGCTAGATGGACCATTGGTCTCACCTATCATGGCTGTCCTTATGTTCTTATAGCAGCTCCCTTGATTTCAGCGAAGTCAGTGGAACTGTGGCAATTTACATCAGCAGATTTACATTTAAATCAGACCTCTTATTGGGCACCTAAATGTGGATTTAGGACCTAACTTTATGCCCCCAAGATATCAGGAAAGAATGATAAGAAAGAAGGCTAGTTTTATTAAAGAAAACAAATACAGGTCCTGCAAACTGTAACCCTCGGGAGGCCCAAGGAGTCTGGTGAACCCCCAAATTAACCCCAAGCTGTTGACAGTTCAGGAAGGTGTTCAGGTTTATACTCTGGAACCTGACATCAATAACTACTGCTGGGCAATCAATACATTGCTGAATTGTCTGGCTGTCTGACGCTTCAGACAGATGTCAGAAGAAAGTCTCCCGAACCACAGTGATGATAAAAATACAGGGCTAAGCAGAAGGCCAATTACGTCTGACTGACTGATTTTCTAGCCATGATCTGATAGCCCTTCCAGATTGAGTGTATTACTTTTGCTCAGTATGCATTTATTTAAATTAGCTCCAGATTAACTATAAAGCTTTCATGCCAGAAGGGTTGCGGTAACCTCATTTTTTCATAATATATTCTTTATTAATTACACAATAGTGCTGCATTATGGATGTGGAAAAACATTTCACATAAACAAGCTGCTTAACATCAGAATGGAAACAGGCTGATCTGAATGCCAGCTCCTTCTCCAGCAGACCAACATCTGCTCCACTTGTGTTATATAGACTTGTTCCACCCTCCAAAATCAGCTTGGAAATCAGCGTGCATGCTCTGTAAAGCCTCTCTAAAAAGGGCACAGTGGGATTCCAAAGCTGTTGTGTCTTCGTGAGTGCTGAGTCAAATGTGCACAGAGCTTAAGATGTTTTGTTACTGGTGCCAACCAGCTCTGCAGACTCACCCTGGCAACTGGGTATCTGGCTTGGTTCTTGCTTTCTCAACTAGCATTGTCAACAATAAAGATCCCTTAGTCTCAAACTCAAATCACCATGAGGGCTGCATGAGGACTAGTGAAGGGCCGCACAAGGACTAATATGTTAGCCCGAGGGCTGCACCACTGAAACCTTTTCATACAATGATATTGCAAATATTGGTAACAACAGTGTCATTGTGGGCCGCAGAAAATAGCTTCAGGGGCTGCATGCAGCCCATGGGCTGTGTGTTTGAAACCCCTGCCTTAGACCATATTTGCACCCAGCATCTTCCAGACTGGCCTGCAGTGACTTCTGCATAATTGCACGTCTTTAACTAGAATTGTACAAGTTTGATCAACTGCAATTTAGTAAATGATTCTGTCTCTGATGTACAAGGAAGAACAGGCAACAGCTCACTCTCTTAGAGCCATGTTGACTCTGCAGGCTCTCAGAAAGAAAGAGCAGCAATTTTTATCACTGAAGTCTGCAGATCAGACTGTGACATGCACAGGGAACAGCACTGGTAAGTAGGAAGGTGCCCGTTTTGTCCAATCGCTACCTAGAACTGAGATGAACGTCAAAGCATTCTATTCTCAAACTAGTGTCAGAATAAATTAACTAATTCATCTAGCCCTGTTCCAGAGAAATAGCTGTGTTAGTCTGTATATAGCAAAAACAATGAAAGTCCCGTGGCCCCTTAAAGACTAACACATTTCTTCAGGCATACACTTTCATGGATTGCAACCCACTTCATCAGATGTATCAAGAGGAAACTACAATTAAGCGGTATATATACGCTCACAATGCTGAGAAACATTACAATGGGGAGGGCAACTGCTAATGAAGTGAATTCAGTTAGGGTAGATGATGCCCATTCACAACTGTTGACCAGAAGGTGAGAATTCGTGAGGAGGAACAATTACTTTTTGTAATGAGATAACAATTCCAAGTCTGTATTCAGACCCAGTTTGATTATGTCAGTTTGCAGATGAGTTCCAGCTCTGCAGTTGCACGCTGAAGTCTGTTTTTGAACTTTTTGTTTTTTTGAAATATGGCAACTTTCAAGTCTGTTAGAGAGTGTCTGGGGAGACTGATGTGTTCTCTTACTGGTTTATGGATATTAAAATTTTTGATATCTGAGTTGTATCCATTTATTCTTTTGTGTAGGGATAGTACAATTTGGCCACAGTACATTGCAGAGGGGAATTGCTGGCACATGATGGCATATCACATTAATGGGTGAGCAGGTGAATGAGCCCCTGATGGTGTGGCTGATGTGGTTGGGCTCTGTGATGGTGTCACTACAGTCGATGTGTGGGCAGAGTTGGCAGCAAGGTTTGCTGCAGGAATAGGTCCCTGGATTAGTGTTCTTGTTGTATGGCATTTGGTTGCTGGTGAGTATTTGCTTCAGGTTGGGGGCTGTCTGTAAGCAAGGATAGGCCTGCCTCCCAAGGCTTGAGAGAGTGTGGGATCATCTGCTAGCAAACTTGAAAGTTGCCACAGGACTTTTGTTGGTTTTGTTTTATCTAGCCATGAGAGAGACTGGGATCCAGCTTTAAAGGAAAATTATTTCAGACATTATTTCCTATCCAGAAACACAAATAGCTGGAGAAGGTCATAGGAGCAGAAGAATGGTCATACTGTGTCAAGACAAAGGCCCATGTAGCACAGTATCCTGTCTTCCTATAGTGGACAGTGCCATTTGCTTCAGAGGGAATGAACAGAAGAGGCTTTAAGTGGAGCAATGAAAGGAAAATCTAATTTGTTTCAAGACAAGTCTGAGAAGTTTATGGAGGAGAGGTTTTGACGAAACTGCCCAGAATGGCATGTAGCCGATCTGCAATTGTTGATAGCAAATATCTCCAATGGCTGGTGACAGATCACTAGATGAGGAGGGCTCTGAGTTAGTTCAGGGAATTTTTTCCCAGATGTCAGGTGGTGGATCTTGCCCACATTTTCAGGGTCTAAATGATCACCATATTTGGAGTCAGGAACAAATCTATCCTCAGATCAAATTGGCAGAGACCCAGCAGTTTTTTGCCTTACTCTGCAGCACAGGACACAGATTGCTTACAGGTTTAAACTAGTGGGTAAGAGGTGAATTTTCTGTCATTTGAAGTCTTTAAATCATGATTTGGCAGTAAAAAAGCCAACTATTCTGGGTCTATTACAGGAGTGAGTAGGTAAGGCTTTATAACCTGCAGTGTGCAGGGGATCAGACTAGATGACCATGATGGTCCCTTCTGGCCTTAAAGTATATGAGTCTACCGTCCTCTGGCAAGGAGTTCCACAGGTTGACTGTGCTGTGTGAAGAAGTACCTCCTTTTGTTTGTTTTCAGCCTGTTGTCTACTAATCTCATTAGGTAACACCTGGTTCTGATGCTATGTGAAAGGGGTAAATAACCGTTCCTTAATTCACTTGTTCCACACCAGTCATGATTTTATAGATCTCTATCATACCCCTCCACAGTCATCTCTTTTTCAAGTTGAAAAAGCCCTCATCTTCTTAATCTGTCCTGATATGAAAACTGTTCCATATCCATAATCATTGTGTTGCCCTTCTCTGTATGTTTCCCAGTTCTAATCAATCTCCAGAAAACATCTGCTTATTTTCTTTTACGCTAAAAAATCTTATGTTCTCTTTTCAACCTTCTCCTGAAAGTGGCTGGCATTTTTTACTGCATTACAGAGCCCTGGTGAATGAGCACCTGAAAAATCAGCCCATCTGCTTTAAAATAGGTGACAGACTTTCCCCAATCCCTCCAGTACGGAGCAATGGGACCAATGTTTTTAGAGCCCTGCATGGATACAAATACATGGATCCGTATTCGATCAGCATCCATAAGAAATGGTCCGCAGATATCCATGTTGTATCTGCAGATATGGCTATAATGCGGATATCTGTGGATATCTGCACACTTGCAGGGCTCTAAACATTTGCTCTCACTTGTCCCTCTGCATCCCTGTGGCAAGGTGTTACAGAGAAAAGGGCTTGGCTCACAGTCTAAGACAGCTACAGCCTCTCCTGTTCTGAAGCACAGTTCTGAGAAAAGCTGGTTTTCTTCAGGAGTTAACAGCGTAAGATTTCTAAGTGTGGTATGCAATACTTGGGCCATTAGATCTTCTGTCAGCTCACAGTGAATCAAGGTAAGTGGGGAAGGGGGGAAGTTATAGGAACAAAGCAGATATCTGGTAACTTGGCAACAAAGAGAAATCGATACAGGAATGAAAGGTGAAGACTGATTTAATACTGAGGTGCCCTTTCTGTCTTGACATATCTCTTACTGCTCAGCTTTCACCAGCCTTATGATGGATTTTATTCTTTTAATCTTCTACAGAACACATCGTATGCTGACGAATCCAAGGAGGACTTCAAAACCACAAGCGACAGATCAGAGGCAATAAATTTATCAAATGACTGTGCATGGGACCCCTAGACACTGTCTGACATCAGCTAGCTTGCCACAGCCTGTAGAAGGCCAGACCAAAGAAGGGCCACCTTTGTTTAGAGCACCAGGGAAAGTTGCAATTGCAATCAGAGGCCTTGTTATAAACAGCTTTTTCTTTTTTTCTTTCTTTCTTTCTTAACTGTTGCCATGTGGTCAGGCTTGGTTGCCAACCAGCTTTTTATATGCTACAGTAGTAAGACTTGACTATTCTCTCCAAAGAACAATGTCAGGTTAAAAAGAAATGGCCCAGGCCCTCAGATCCCAGGCCAGCCCCTTCTGGAGTGCAAAGGGGCCAGAAAAGGATTGCTAGAGATTCTGTCATTGTTCTGTAAATTCATCCATCTTCTAAGCATCTGGCGAAGTGGAACTTTCTCCCATGAAGGCTCACGCAATAAATACATTTGTCAGTCTTTAAGTTTCACAGGACTCCTTGTTTGTCTCGTTGTACGGAAATCCTCACTGTGATAGAGCTAGCATGGTGGCCCGATGCCCTCAGTTTCTGACACTTTTAATAGCAGTCACAGACTGTGTGCCCACACTGAAAATGTCATAATTATTGAGGAAAAGGGGCTTTTTATGTGAGTCATGTGGCGTAGGAGATAGGGCAGCATGAAGCCTCGGCTTAGGAGTATCCACACCCTGGAGAAGTTCCTCGACAGCATC
>ML682046.1:3921443-3938462 GCA_007922195.1 Podocnemis expansa
CTTTGAGGATCTGTACCATTAAGGTCTAAAGATGAGAGATTACACAACTGTCAATGCAAATGATTATTCTTAAACCACCAGCATCCTTTAATCTTTGTCAGCCCAGAAGTGGACTCATTGGATAATTTACAGAATAATGCAACCTCCTCTCCAATCCATGTTCCAGGGTTAGGAGCCTTGGGCTGGGAGGAAAGATATACTGTGGATCTTGAAAAGGCTGCTCTGGAACAAGTGGAGGCTGGAACACAAGAGAAAGGATTGCTGACTGGAAAGCATCCCCAAATACCAGGTGGGGCCCTCAGAACACACAGGTTTTCTGTTTGTGTCTTAATACTACAGCAAAAAAGGAAATAAATCCAAAAAATCTATACCACCAGCACATGTAGAGAGGTATTTAAACCCAGAAAAGCCAGGGGCTGCTTGTGATGGTCACTGGCTGTAACTGCAGCTTGAGCAGACAGCCCCAAACTAGCTTTCATCTAGGTTGCTGGAGCAAATGGGTGAGAGAACACAAGCTTCAGTGTTCAGGATGAGCCACGTGAGCCCACCTGGAACCCTAGGCAATGACTTGCAGCTCTAGCCTGTGTTGAACAATGCATTGCTGCAGCACCTCTGCTCCAGGGCTTGAGCTAGCTAGAATAAAGCTAGCTCAGGTGTGTCTATGTGGGCTGGAATCACATCCTGTGAGTGCAGTGTTGACAGGCCCTTAAACTCTGCTCCTGCCTTTTGCCCAGTGGAGGTTCTTGGAGCATGGCTGGGCTTTGTACCCATTGGGTGCAGTCCTCACTTCCTCCTTGTCCTGGAACCACTCAGGCAAAGCAAGAGTAAAGGCCCAGCATTCTGACCAGGGAGTATTTTCCAGCCACTTTGCACAGGTAAAAGTGATGCTATGTGGCAGCAGGTAGAGGAGGATCAGGCACATGGTTCTAGGATGGCAAATGATTTACAGAGGGTAGGGATGGTTAAGGACAGAGGGCCTGATCTGAACTCGTATACACCAGCTTTAATCAGAAGAGCACTGGGGGAGCCACTCCTGATTTCCACTGATGTGAAGCAGAATCAGGCCAGTTTGTCCTTTCACACCTGGGGCTGGTCACTTAGGCTGTGGTAAACTGAGAGTAACTGCTGAAGTCAGTGTGGTTTCAGGGCAAATTCGCTCGTCATGTAAGACCACGCTCAGAGAAAGAATAGTGCTTAGTTGGAGGAAGGACATTCCCTCCAATTCAGCGTGCTGAAGGCACCACGGTAAGTAGAAGATAGGCAATCAGAGGGAGATGTGCAAGGTGTTTTACACACTTTGTGCATCTCCCTTTGAGTGCCGCTGAAATGGTGCTGCGGTGTAGACAGGTCTCTGCTGTGTAAAGAGATACTCTTGTGAGTTCTCTGCCAGCTGCTGCTTAGATTCTGCCAGTGTTCAAATTAAGCTCAGGCTGGTGCTTCGATGTGAGGTGCTGCAGCAAGTGATGATGAGGGGTCAGAAGCCAGGCTTCTCTGTAGGCTGGATTCTGATCTTGCAGTGCACACCACTAACTCCACTAAATTCAGTGGGAATACCTGTTTTACGCCTGTGCAAGTGAGATTTACATCACACCCGGTGAGTCAGTGAAACTCATGTGCCTAATTGAAGATTCTCTCTTTTAAGGGTATGTCTACATGGGAGGCTCAGTTAAGTCGACTTAACGAGGTTGACTTTAAGCGACCTAAAATTGACCTTGTTACATCAACTCAGAGTGTCCACACTCCTGTTAAGTCAACTTACAGAGTCCCAACTGCCTGCGTTCACACTGGAACACACTAGCTTAAGTCGACTTGATAAAGTCAATTTAACTGTTAAGTCAACCTTAACAGGTGGTGTTGACTTAAGGAAGCCCTGAAGTTGACTTACTAAATTCCAAATGAGGCCAGAGTGTTCCTTAGGCCAACTTAAGGAAGGTTAAATCGACCTAAGGCTCCAGTGTAGACATACCCTAAGAGACCTATTAGGCTGGGTTCCTACTGCTGGGCAGACTTAGCTTTTTGTAACATGCTGTGGTATCTGTGAGTATACTCTACAAGGTTTTCTGCTACTGTGTGGTCCAATGCCATGGTGAGAGCAGTAGCCACAACAGCAAGCATCTGAGGAAGTGGGATCTTCTCCCACGAAGGCTCATGCAAAAAATAAATCTGTTAGTCTTAAAGTGCCACACAACTGCTTGTTGTTTTTTTACTGCAATGTTATACTCACCGTACGACTGGGAGAAGCTGAGCCAGGAGTGGACAGCAAGATGTTTTCTCCCTACATTGGAGCATTTTGCAGCAGAGTTTTCTCATATGCATATATGACTGAGTACAGGTTAACCAGTAAGCTGACTGGATGGTGCTGGCTCCAGCAAAGGAAGACTTGTCTACAGGGGTTTCTACTGAAGATTCCTGCAGCCAAAGAAGAAGGAGCTGCTTCTTTCAACTCAAGTCTGGGAGTTGGTGAACAGAAATCATAACTGAGATTTGGATGAACTCCACCTAGACTTTGGGAACTCCTGGATTTCTTTCTCACAGTGTTTCTGTGGGGACTGTTCTGTTTAACTTCTTTTTGTTTTCTTGTTTATAGGTGTTGTGAAAGAAAGCTGTGAAATGGTGAATGTAGGTATGTCTACACTGTGTGTTTAAGTCGACTTAAGGGCCCTTAAGTTGACTTTAATAAAGCCCTGTCTACATTGCAAGGCAATAAAGTCAACTTTAGCATCAGTTAAAGTCAACTTTATATCTCCTTTACAGTTAAGTTGACTTTATGAAGTTGACTTAAGGCAATGTGGAGGGGGAGTTGCCTTAAGTCGACTTTACTGGCCTCCCAACCACAGAAAACATGGGGACGGGGGCTGGCCAGAAGGCACAACACAGCTGGGAGCATTCCCAGCTCTGTGCAACCCAGCCAAACTCCCCATGTTCCCCGATTGATCTGGCATCTCCCCCGTTCTGAGCCTGACTGGGCATCACAGCATGACCCAGCATTTCCACAGTTCTCAGCCTGACCCCAGCATCTCAGCCGGACTCCAGCATCCTCCCACATCACAGCCTGACTCCAGCATCTCAGCCCGACCTGGCATCTCAGTGTGACCCAGCATCTCTCCCGGCAGCTCAACCCAACCCCGGCATCTCCCAGCAGATAAGCCCAACCGTGGCATCTCAGTGTGACCCAGCATCTCAGCCCAACCCAGCATCTCAGCCTGACCTAACATCTCCCCCCACATCTCAGCCAAACCCTGGCATCTCCCAGCAGATAAGCCTGACCTGGCATCTCTCGCCCTTCTCCAGCCTGACCCCCCCATCTCTCCCATTTTCAACCAAGACCCGGCATCTCTTCCGTTCTCAGCTGGACCCCTTTGTACCCCGTTCTCAACCCAACCCTGCCTGTCTCCCCTGTTCTCAGCCTGCCCCTCACATCAGCCCTGTTCTCTCTCTCCCCCTTCTCTGCCCAAACCTCGCATCACAGCCTGACCCCCGCATCTCCCTGCATCGCAGTCTGACCCCAGCATTTCAGCCCGACCCCGGCATTTCTCCTGTTCTTAGCCCGACCCTGCCTGTCTCCCCTGTTCTTAGCCCGACCCCGCATGTCTTCCTTGTTTTTAGCCCACCCCTTCTCAGCCCAACCCTGCCTGTCTCGCTCCTTCTCTGCCCAAGCCCATGTCTGTCCCCCCTTGCCCCTCTCAGCCCAATCCTTGGTGTCTCCCCCTTCTCTGCCCAGACCCCTGTGTCTCCCCCTTGCCCTTTTCAGGCTGACCCTGCCTGTCTCTCCCCCTCTCCGCCCAACCCTGTGCCTCTCCCCTTCTCAGAGGACCCTCCCATATTGTAAAACAATACAGAGTCCAGAGGCACTGTTTAGAACTAACAAATTTATTTATTGGATATACTTTCATGGGAGAAAAATCTCACTTCATCAGACCGTTTGAAGATGGGGGAATTTACAGAATGGTAAGAAATAAATGCAGGGGAGTGTAAGACATAGGATCAGGCCACACCCTAACAGCAAATCAAAGCAATTGTTAAGATTCAAACACTGGGAAACAGCACATGGAAAGAAAAGAAAGCAAGCTGCTATTTCTTTTAGATGAGATTGTGTGAAGGCAGGATTAAATCATGACTATGGTTTTTCTTCCCCCATTATAACAGGTGATTTGACTTCACCTTCCTCTATGTGCTGTTTCCTGGTGTTTGTCTTAACTACTGCTGCGCCCTGCCTCTGCGCTGGCAGTTGCCCTGCAGCACCTGGTCCAGAGCCAGAGGAGTCTGGGCAACACAGGGAGGGTGTGGAGTGCTGCGCTGGCACATCGCTGGGCTACTTCAGGCTCCCTGGGCTCCCTGTTGCCACACACAGTATGGAGGCTGGTGTGCTCACTCACTTCTTGTAATAAAGGAGTGGCTGGAAGAGGGGGGCACCTCTGCTGTGGTGCACTGTGGGCCAGGTACCCACAATGCACCACTGCTGGGGCAACCTAGCAGCTGCCAGTGTGGACGTGGGCAGACTCCTGGCATCTTGAGTGTGGATGTGCTAAGCCAGCTTAATACTTGAAGCAGACTTTATTAAGCTGGCTTAACCGAGCCCTGTAGTGTAGACATAGCCTGTGGGTCCTCAACACAGCCACATTATCTTGCTGTTTTCTTCTTATAAGATTTATTAAGTTAGTAGCTAATAAAGTTTATTACTACTTTTATTCTTAGTAGTATTTGAATGTGCGAAGGGTAACTCTGAACAATCTTTATCATGAATGCTTTAAAGACTGAATCCTGTGTTTCCACCTGCTTCTCCATCTGAGTTGGGGTCTATTTCTGTCAAGACACTGGAGAAGGGCAATTAAATTAATTCTAGCCCACCCAAAGGTTACATCAGTACTAAGCCAATACCGCAGCAGAAGTGCTCTGTCCTTCAGAGAGGATGAGGCGTGGACATCCTGGTTGCTTGTATTCTTTAAAGATCCCAGGGTTTGGTATTCTGGTTTGGGTTTTTTGCAAGAATGTTTATCTCGGCCAAGTTCCAACCTGAGTAACTCATTTCTGCCGACCGGATTTCTCTCTGTCATTTCAAATCAATATGTGATTTCCTTTCACTTCACTTCCTAACTTCTTGTGTTGCTGTGTGCTATTAAATAGCTGCCTATTCCTCCCCAGAGAAGGCTACAATCCAGTTTTGGCTAAACTGATTCTTACAGGTTCTCTCTAAATCAGTTTATGTTTGCAATTCGCGTTAATGGTAAATTCATATTTTTCACACATCTCTTCACTAACAGATTCCTGCTTGCCTTACGGCTCAGGACTAAATTGAGTTCATTTCCTTTCAGCCCACAAAGGATATGGAAAGCAAATTAATTTCTCATATACAAAAATATATTTAAAAGTATTCTCAAATATACTTGCTGCACCTACATTTTTATTAGAGACATAATTCTGTGTCATTAGACTGTCAGTAGGGATGTGCAGTGACGCAAAGATTCAGGGAATGAAATCAGGACTGGTAGGAATGAAAAGAAAATCTAAGCACATTTGTGAACCACCATTTCAAAACCTGTATCACTACAGAATCATTTTGATATGACTTGTGCCCTTCCTCATTAAACAGCTTTTCACAGGAAGGCTCCTCCATGAAAAATGAGGTTTTCAAACAGCCCCCGCTAGCATCTAAACAAAGCTCTGCCTAGGTCCATCTACACTGCACACTAAGCCTGGGCTCTGACTCAGGTTTGAGCCCAAGGCCCCCTTCCATCTACACAAAAGTCAGCCTGCCTTGGGTCAGTGAGCAGTCAGGACCAGGGTTGTTGTTGACAGGGCTGGAACTACGGCAGGCACAGCCCCAAGCAGCCGGAAGGAGCTCAATGGAGCCGCGCTATTAAAGGGGCAGCTTTGCGGGAAGGGGCACGTTCCAATCAGAACGCGCCCCGGGCAGCAAAATGCCATGTTATGGCCCTGGTTGTTGGACTCTGCTATGAGCAGAGGTCAGACCCCATGTCTTGCTTGACTTGGGTCCAAGCCCTGTCACTTTGCTGGGTGGATGCAGCTGAAGCCGTAGCCCTGAATCAGTTTGACTGGCAAGGGATGGGCATTGCTTTGACAATGGCTGCAGCACGGCCCACATCAGAGCACAGCAGGGGGGAAACATGCAGAGCCGGAAATGTTAGCCAGGACTCTTCTAGAGGAGCTAAAACTCCCCGCCTCAAGCCTACAGCTGCCAGAGCCTGGAGAGGGTGCCCCCAGCTGGGTCCAGAGAGCTGTGGAGATATACCTGATGGGGGAATTAACCCCAGGGTTGGAGCCTTGCCTTTAATGTTCCAATGTGCCGCAGGCTAACCATGAACTCAGAATACTTTGCCCTTCCTCAAGGCCTGGCCTTGGGTTATAACAGGGTCTCAGCTTCTCATTCAAAAACAGCCTCATGCTCCAAAAACCTGCTTGCCCTACAGAGGGTTGTCTACACCACATTGTAAATCCAGGTCTCTGGGATCAACCCTTGTAGTCATGGTGCTTCCAAGCCCACACGTGGTAAAGCTGGATTAGGACAGCTGGGCCCAGGTCCCACAGGCCTGCTATCACAGCCATGCTGCACTAGGCAGACCACTTGACTCAGCTTGAGTTGTATCCACACAGCAAAGTGACAGGACTCAGACCCAAGCCTCAGCAGGACTCAGGCTTTGACTCAGTCCCCCAGCCAGATCTATAGGTTCAAGTCCAGAGGAGTGCCTGGCCAGAGTCAAACCGATTTCTGTGGACAGAAGCAGGACTGGGACTCAAACCACCTGAGTCCAGATTTGTGATACACTTTATGGCAGAGGTTTTCCAATGTTTTTTTCTCAGGACCCAGTTAAAAAAAAATCATTTATGCCCATGACCTGACAATTACATCTTTCAGCAATGTATTCCAGTCTTTTGATGGTGACAGCAGCAAGTGCCGCAACCCAGTGCTTGAGGGTCTGCAACCCAGTACTAAGTCCAGACCCTAAGTTTGAAAACCACTGGTTTAGGGCAAGTCTATGCTGACAATGCCAAATTCACTGCCATCAGTTCAATCTCTCTGGTCTGATTGACCAGTCAGTCAAGGCCCAGTCAATTCATCCAGAATTCAATTCAGTAACGCCACCCCCATAAGAAGAGTAGTGCTTAGTCAAAAGGACAGCATCTTCCCGTGATTCGGTGCAGTGATGCCACAGAGGTAAGTGGGCATCAGAAAGCTGAAGGGAGATACACAAGTTATTTTGTGTAGCTTGCTTATCTCCCTTCGTTGCTGCTGAAAATGGTGACAAGAGTAGACCAGGCCTCAGATATACTCTGCAATTCAGAGGAGAAATAAGAATCATAGAATCATAGGGTTGAAAGGGACCTCATGAGGTCATCTAGTCCAACCCCCTGCCAAAAAAGCAGGACCACTCCCACTAGATTATCCCAGCCAGGGTTTTGTCCAGCTGGCCTTGAACACCTCCAAAGACAGAGATTCCACCACCTCCCTAGGTAGCTTATTCCAATGCTTCACCACTCACCTAGTAAGAAAGTTTTTTCTAATATCCTGCCTGGATCTCCCCAGCTGTAACTTGAAACCATTGCTCCTCGTTTGTCCTCCGTTACTACTGAGAATAGTTGAGCTCCATCCTCCTTGGAGCATCCCTTCAGGTAGTTGAAGGTTGCTATCAAATCCCCCCTCAGTCTTCTCTTCTGCAGGCTAAGTAAGCCTAGTTCCTTCAGTCTTTCTTCATAGGGCTTGTTCTCCAGCTCTTTGATCATTTTTGTTACTCTCAGCTGGACTCTCTCTAATTTGTCCCTGTCCTTTTTGTAGTGGGGAGCCCAAAACTGAACACAGTATTCCAGATGTGGCCTCACCAGTACAGAATAGAGGGGAACGATCACATCCCTTGATCTGCTGGCAACACTTCTTTTGATGCAGCCCAGTATGCCATTGGCCTTTTTGGCAGCAAGCGCACGCTGCTGACTCATATCCAGCTTCCCATCCACCATGACTCCCAGGTCCTTTTCTACACTGCTGCTACTTAGCTGAATGTTTCCCAGCCTGTAGCAGTACACAGGGTTTTTCCATCCCAAGTGCAGGATTTTGAGAGAAAAGCCTTTCAGTTTAAAAACAAACCAAGCAACTTTGCTTGAAAAACAAGCCATTTAATTAATTGCAAGGGGAATGGCAGAGAAAGTTTAACTTGATTGAGTGAGGAGAGTGAGGGAGGAGGACTCCAAGAAAAAATGCAAGGAGGTTCATGTAATAGAATTGAAAACCAAACTGACAAAGTAGGGCAATTGAGTGGGTATCTTAGGTGCCTATACACTAATGCGAGGAGCCTGGGAAATAAACAGGAAGAATTGGAAGTACTAGCGCAGACAAGGAACTATGATATCATAGGAATAACGGAGACGTGGTGGGATAGTCTGCACGACTGGAGCTCTGCCATAGATGGGTATAAACTGTTCAGGAAGGACAGGCAGGGAAGGAAAGGGGGAGGAGTAGCACTATATGTAAAGGAGCTCTATGACTGCTCAGAGCTCCATTATGGAAGTGGAAGCGTGCCAGTAGAAAGTCTGTGGGTTACACAGAGAGGGGAAAGCAACAAGGGGGATGTTGTGGTGGGGGTCTGCTATAGACCACCAGACCAGAAGCCGGAGGTGGATGAGGTGTTCTATGGACAACTAGCAGAAGCTTCTAGATCACAGGCCCTGGTGCTGATGGGCGACTTCAATTTCCCTGACATCTGCTGGGGGGCCAATACAGCAGTGCATGGGCAATCCAGGAAGTCTTTAGAGTGTGTTGGGGACAACTTTCTAGTAGAAATGCTGGAGGAACCAACTAGCGGCCTTGCACCTCTCGACCTGCTGCTCACAAACAGGGAAGAATTGATCAGGCAGGTAGAGGTAAATGGCAAGCTAGGCAGTAGTGACCATGACATGGTTGAGTTCAGGATGCTGCTTAAAGGAAGGAAGGAAGGAAGGAAAGAAGCAAAACAAAAACCCTGGACTTCAAAAAAGCAGATTTTGGCTCCCTCAGGGAACTGATGGGCAGGATCCCTTGGGAAGCTAATCTGAAGGGAAAAGGAGTCCAAGAAAGCTGGTTATATTTTAAAGAAACCCTACTAAGGGCACAGGAAGTTGCCATTCCAGTTAGCAGAAAGAATAAATATGTGAGGCAGCCAGAATGGCTTAGCCGAGAACTCTGCTCTGAGCTTAAACATAAAAAGGAAGCTTACAGGAAGTGGAAGCTTGGTCAGATGACCAAGGAGGCATTTAAAGATATTGCTAGGGACTGCAAGGATAAAATCAGAAAGGCCAAAGGACAAATGGAGCTGCGGCTAGCGAGGGATGTAAAGGATAACAAGAAGGGGTTCTACAAGTATGTTAATAACAAGAAGAGGATCAGGGATGGTGTAGGTCCCTTGCTGAATGGGGCAGGCATCCTCATGACAGAGGATGAAGAAAAAGCTGAAGTGCTCAATGCTTTTTTTGCTTCAGTTTTCACAGGTAGGGTCAGCTCCCAGCCCACTACCATGGGTATGGCAGATTAGAGAGAAGAAGAGAGGCCCTTGGTGACAGAAGGTCAGGTTAGGGACTGCCTAAAGAAGCTGGATGTGCACAAGTCCATGGGGCCAGACGAACTGCATCCAAGGGTGCTGAGGGAATTGGCCGATGCGATAGCAGCACCTCTGCCTGTTATCTTTCAAAACTCATGGAGAACGGGGGAGGTGCCAGAGGATTGGAAAAAAGCAAATGTAGTGCCTATTTTCAAGAAAGGGAAAAAGGAGGATCCAGGGAACTACAGACCAGTCAGCCTCACCTCAATCCCTGGAAAAATTATGGAGCAGATTCTCAAAGAATCCATCGTCAAACACTTAGACGAAAATGAAGTGATCAGGAACAGTCAGCATGGATTTACCAAGGGTAAATCATGCCTGACCAATCTCATTTCCTTCTATGATCAGATGACTGGTTTTCTGGATGCAGGAAGAACCATTGATGTGCTATACCTTGATTTTAGCAAGGCTTTTGATACAGTTTCCCACAGCATTCTCATTGGCAAATTAAGGAAGTATGGGTTGGATAGGTGGACTATAAGGTGGATAGAAAACTGGCTAGATCAACGGTTTCAGCGTGTAGGAATCAATGGTTCCATGTCTAGCTGGCAACCAGTCACGAGTGGTGTGCCCCAGGGGTTGGTCCTGGGTCCGGTTCTGTTCAAACTTTTTCATCAGTGATCTTGATGATGGAATAGACTGTACTCTCAGTAAGTTTGCGGATGACACCAAGCCAGGGGGAAGAGTAGACACGTTGGAGGGCAAGGACAGGATTCAGGGAGACCTAGATAAATTGGAACAGTGGGCCAATAAAAATCTTATGAAGTTCAATAAGGACAAGTGTAAAGTCCTGCATGTGGGACGGAAAAACCCCATGCACTGCTACAGGCTGGGAAACATTCAGCTGAGTAGCAGCAGTGTAGAAAAGGACCTGGGGGTCATGGTGGATGGGAAGCTAGATATGAGTCAGCAGTGTGCTCTTGTGGCCAAAGAGGCCAATGGCATACTGGGCTGCATCAAAAGAAGTATTACCAGCAGATCAAGGGATGTGATCATTCCCCTCTATTCTGCACTGGTCAGGCCACATCTAGAATACTGTGTTCAGTTTTGGGCTCCCCACTGCAAAAAGGACAGGGACAGGCTAGAGAGAGTTCAGAGGCAGGCAACCAAAATGATTAAAGGGCTGGAGCACAAGCCCTATGAGGAAAGACTGGAAGCATTAGGCTTATTTAGTCTGCAGAAGAGAAGATTGAGGGGGGATTTGATAGCAACCTTCAACTACTTGAAGGGATGCTCTAAGGAAGATGGAGCTCAACTGCTCTTGGTAATAACAGAGGACAGAACGAGGAGCAATGATCTCAAGTTGCAGTTAGGGAGGTCGAGGCTGGATATTAGAAAAAACTTTTTTACTAGGAGAGTGGTGAAGCCTTGGAATGAGCTGCCAAGAGAGGTGGTGGAGTCTCCATCTTTGGAGGTGTTTAAGGCCCGGCTGGATAAAACCATGACTGGGATGCTTTAGTGGGAGTGGTCCTGCCTCTGGCAGGGGGTTGGACTAGATGACCTATGAGGTCCCTTCCAACCCTAGGATTCTATGATTCTATGATTGTTGCTGTTTTCACAGCCCACAAATGTGCTGGGCCCTGCACCCCGAAAGAGTAACCATCTAACTCTATGCAGCACACAGTGACAAGGTGGCAGACGACAAGGTAGAAGAAGGGCTGAGGAAGGACGAGGGTCTTGATGATGAGGCCAAGCTCTGTGTCCATTCTGGCACTTGCCTCATGCCAGGGTGTGCTACAGATAATGTATGTTTGTCTTTGTTTTTAATTTGCTTCTTTCTAGTGAGAATACCTGAGTCTGAAGAATATATACTTTTAGGACTGGAAGGTCACTCAAGGGGTCTTTTAGTCCAGTCCCCTGCACTCAAGGCAGGAATAAGTATGTCAGAGCTTTCCTGACAGATGTCTCTTCAATCAATCAATCAATCAAGCTCTTAAAAATTTCCAGTGATGGAGATTTCACAGCTTCCCTGGGCTATCTATTCCAGTGGTTAATCACCCTGACAATTAGGAAAATTTTCCTAAAATGTCCACCCTAAACTTCCCTTGCTGCAACATGGAGCAACAGGCTTAAATTACCAAGGTAAAGTTAAGCCCAACAGAAGATTCAACTGAGGAGAGCATGGCAGAGGGGTGAGTAGAACGGGGGAACACACATACCCACTGCGAGGGACAGCATGGATAAAGCATTAAGGCAGACAGGGCACCACGTGACCTACTTAAGAGGTAACTCCTGGTGATGGGCTTGGGGAATAGCTCAGGCAGCACATCTTTCTGGAGGCCTGTGCTCCTTCTTTCTCAGTCTCTAGTCTGGACCTCAGACCTCTTAGTCCCACCCTGGTAAGGTCCAGCCCAGGTGAGACCACTTTGAGTCAGGGGCTGCCACTAATCCAATCTGCACACACTGGCAGTCTGTGGGGGGCAGGGAGGGACCCAGGCTAGCCCACTTCTCCAGGCCCCAACCCAGAGCCTTAGGCACTACCTCAGGCCTCTTCACCAATCCACAGGTCTCCTGGGCCACATCCCACCACCCCAGGTACCTCTCCCCCTTCTACCCGGGACTGGGTTCCAGCCAAACCCTGGCAGTTTGCATGGAACAGTCCATGGTCCAGCCCCCTGCAGCCAGGCCAACAGCACTCCCTTCCTCCCCACTGGCCCAAAGAAGACTGCCCAGAGCAGGGACCGCAGCCCTCTTATATAGAGGGCTCCTGGGCCCTGATTGGCTCCACAGCTGCCTGCTCCCATTGGCTATGGCCTTCTGCTGGTTTTTTAACCTCTTTTCTGCCAGAGTGAGGATATCACCTTGCTACATGGAGAAAGAAACCAATGGGGCATCAAGATATTTTCAGAGCAGCCGGGTTCAAGATCAAAGCTGTAGGCCAAAAAGAAAAAAGCCATGGCTTTCAGCTTGGCATGCAGGATGACAGGGAGCCAATCAATGGATTCAGAAAGCAGGATATAGGGAAGGAAGGGTAATTTTTGGCAGCAGCACTTTGAACTGACTTTGCTCTTTCCTGAGTGGTTACTGAGCACTGAGAGGGAAGACACATACAAGACATAGAGATTCGTGGATTCCAGCGTCAGCAGGGGCCACTGTGATCTCCCACACGACACCGGCCAGAGACCTGCCGCACAGTAATTCCTAGACCACGGAGCACCCCAGCCTGCAATGTACTCTCCCACAAGCAGTGTTAACCACCACCTCTCCAACTGAAGCGAATGAGCTCACTCATTACTTTTTGTACTCAAGCCCATGTGATTCTTGTACAAATAGAGGCCGCAGGATCAGGTCTAGATCACCCAGACAATGTTTGCAAAACTAGAGCCCTCTGAGAACCTTTTATCTCACAAACTCTTCATATTCTTTAATCACAGATATCAGTGTTGGCCTTTGCTTAATCTCAAGTAGGCAATAGCCTTCTTAAAATGTTTTTCAAAATAAATATACATGCTAGCTAAAGTCAAGTTGTTGTCCCCATGCTCAGGACAGGATGGGCACTATGATAAATTATAAATCCCTTCCATCAGCATCTCAAGGAATGCCTTGCAGTAAGACACACAAGGAACCTACTCTTTGAGATTTGTTATACAAAATAATTGTTCAGTAAAGTATGTTTACAAAGGCAGAAAAGGGCAAAGTCGCTTGTAAAGTGTCAGGAAATATTAGTTGATTTTCAGAAGGTTATACAGTTTAAAGTATTTCATATCTCAAAAGGTCAGTACCTTTAGTAATGGGGAAAATGCCCTGGGAGCATCCATAGAAAGTGTTCTTTGCAAAGCATATATAGCAGGATGCCATTTACCGTCAGGCCATCAATATTTACAGGAGAGAGGTGTGAAACCACAATGCTTTCTCTGCATTAGCGTCATGATGAATCTAAACCACAAAAACATGAAAGAAAATATCCACGCACTTAATGAACAAGACTGCTTCACTTGTTCCAAGAGCCATGCTTTGGATGTTGAGTTTGTTTTCAGATGGGATTTCTCCACTGCTTCTCAGTGAGACGAGAATTGCTCAGTCTTTGCTCTTTTCCCTTGAAGACTATCTACAGTTCATGGGCTCCTGGCAGTCAACCCCTTTAAAGGTCACATCATCATTTTCCATTTATTTTCCCTTCTAATGTTAAAACTGTGAGAATGACAAATGCGTCTTAATCTTCTTTTGCAATTCTGCCAACAGCAAGACTGGAAAAGATCCCTAGATGATTTTTGTCCAGATGCTTCCATCTGTTCCGCTACTATGGGAGTCCTCAAATAAAATTTCAAGTTTTAACCAGCTTGAGAAGTGGACTCTGAAGAGTGTTTCTTATTTGTCTACACTTAGGGTTGGTGATTTATTTTGGCAGATTTAGACTAATTTATTACAAGTGAAAATGAGATTTCTAAATTGTTTTCTTTGAACTATGCCAAAACCAGGCCGCCTCTTGAGCTCTGCCCCTGCCAGTAATCTTCCAGTGAGGGACGGGATGTTTATGTTCTGGTGGCCATCCCCAAACAACTCTCAAAATGGGAAATTTCAGGTATCTTTTTTACAAGTATAAGTTCAAGATGGAACTGCTGCAAAAGCCCAGATCCAAACACTTGCTTTTTGGGGTGACACCCAAACCCAGACAGAGCTTTGAACGCTGCAGCTGGCCATTGTCCTTGCAATGATCCTGAGCCAAACCCCCAGATCCAAGATACTCTCCTGAACCTCAAAATCTTTTCCATCCAAATTCAGATTCACATTTCTTATCATAAACAAATCTCTCCTTCAGACTAGAAGCTTTTCTAGATGAACAAATAGCACAAAGTAAGGGTGTTAATCTTCTTTGCCCCCCACTATATGGCCAGATATCTCGATTTTATAGGGACAGGTCCAATATTTAGGCCTTTTCTTATAAAGGTTCCTAATATGCCTGAATCCTGTCCTAATTTTTCACACTTGCTACCAGGTCACCCTATCCCCACTAGCCTGGCACACGCAAACTGCCCCTATGAACTGTGCTGCCTTCTTCCTGGTGCGTTCTAATCTACCCCACTTTGAAACAGGAGGACAAAGGTAAAAGTGCACTTGGGAACTGATAACGCACAGCTGCAGTGTCTACCCAGGCAGATTAGATTTAGACCCCAGCTTGCTTGGCACTGTTTGTTCATCCAGACAAGTTTCCAGGGTTTTATTGTTTGTAACATAAAGCTGCAAACGATCTCTAGCGAGTTATATTTCAAGTGCTAACCACTTTAGCATTTTCACCAAACTGTTCATCTCCCACATCTCATAGCAAGGGCACAGCTGAGGTGCAGATCTGCAAATACAACTGAGCTGCAGGGCTCAGATTTAGAATACGTATTTCTGTCCATGTATCTATATAAAGGAACCATTGTGGGCTCCTTTAGAAAAGAAGAGCAAACTGAAATGCAATTGCCTTGCAAAAAAGGCAACAGTATGTGCAGTGTTATTGCAGCCATGGGGACCCAAATATTAGATGGACAAGGCGAGTGAGGTAACAGCTTTCATTGGACTAATGTCTACTGGTGAAAGAGAAGAGCTTTTGAGCACCAGAGAGGCCTTCTTCTTGTCTGAGAAAGGAACTCAGTGTCACAGCTATATAAAGGACAAAAATGGGGGTTAGAAGATTACAGATTTTTGTAATCAGCCATAAATCAAGTGTCTTTATTAAGAACATGATTTTTAGTGTCTAGCAAAGATATGAAATTAAGCTCCTAGCCTCAACTTCTGAAAGAGCTGGGCAGGTTTCCTTTGTCAGTAAGGACTGATAGGTTGGATCAGGAGGTTTGGTCTGTACTAGAAAGTTTTGTCACTACATTTGTCAGCTAGACCCTACATCACACACAAACACTCTGACAAAACTGCTGTGTTTTTCACCAAAGTCAAACCCCCTCAACAAGGGATTTAGAGCCTTTGCCAGCAGAACTAGGACAAGGCAGTCTCATTGTGACACTGTGTCCCTTACACCAGTGGAGGGGCTGTCATTCTGGCCAGTTTCAATTTTGAAATCGAGGGGAAAACCTGAAAGCCACTAGGGATCAGGATGAGACGCACGAGCTGCTGCAAGCCAGGGTGACAGGTTCCCAGCTCCCAGATGTGAGTTGGGACCGCACAAGCTGCTGAGCCCAGCTCTCAGCGAGGAGCTGGGACTGGGGGGTGACATGGCAGTGGGTGGCTGCCACCCACTGCTAGCTGGGAATGCAGGCGGCTGGAGCCCAGCTCCTGGCTGGGAGTGGGACAGGGTAAGATGCAGGTGGCTGAAGCCCGGCTCCCAGCTCCAGGGCAGGACGTGGATGGCTGCCACCTGGCTTCTGACTCTGAGCCAAGAGTGGGGTGGCTGCAGCCCAGCTACTAGCTCCAAGCCTGCATTCGTGTAACATGTGGGGGCTGGACCGGGTAGGGGAGAGGTGCCTTGGTGGCTGCCCACAGATGGGATGAGGAGAAGTGGGGGATCAGGGGCGGCGGCGGCGGCGCCGGGGAATCCCAGGGGTGTGGCCGGGATTACCCCGGCCACGCCTCCGGCAGGGACGGCAGCACCAGGGATTCCGGGCCGGTGCTTACTCCAGCCCCGGCAGCAGCGGGCTCCAGCCACGCCCCGGGGCCCGCGCCGCCAGGTTTGGGGGCAGCCGGGGCTTTAAAGCCCCTGGGGTGAGGCGACCCTCTGCGCCTCTCCTGGCGGGTGCCTGCAGAGGACTGCAGGCACCCTCCAGGTGAGGCGCGGTGCCTGTAGTCCCCTGCAGGCACCAGCGGAGTGAGGCGCAGCCCCGCGCCTGACTCCGCCAGTGCCTGCAGCCCTCTGCAGGCACCTGTGGGGTGCAGCGCCCCTCTGCGCTGCACCTTGTGAGTGCCTGCACTCCCCTCCCCAAGCGAAATAGCAGGTCCACACTGTGGACCTGCTATTTCACTACCTTATTTCACAGACAAAGTTTTTGTCCTGCGAAATAAGCTGTTTTGAAATAACATGTTATTTCAAAACAGCTTGTTTCGAAACGTCTTGTTTCGAAACAAGCCTGCCCTGTGTGAACATAGCCCTAGAGTTGGTTTCCTAGAGTTTGAATCCTAACAAATGCTCTGATTTGCAGTTACAGTGTGACCTGATCCCATGACTTATACTCCCCTGCATTTATTTTCATCCAATTCTGTAAGGGTATGGCCACACACACTTCTTATTTCGAAACAACAGGGGTTGTTTCAAAATAAGAAGTGCCATGGCCACACAACGCATGGCCATTTCGAAACAAGCAAACAGCTTGTTTCGAAATGCCGCGGTCATTCCGAAGCAACTTAAACCTCGTTTCGAAACCAGAGGTTTTGAAACAGCCCTGTTTGGACATGTTGTTTCAGAACAAAGTGTTCCGAAACAACATGTGATCCTCCTACCAGGGTGCTAAGCACCCTGGGAGGAAGGGCTGCCCCCTCAGCACCCTGGCGAGGGTGCTGAGGG
>ML682046.1:3943462-3978976 GCA_007922195.1 Podocnemis expansa
TTCCGAGACAACATGTCCGAACAGGGCTGTTTCGAAACCTCTGTTTCGAAACAACTCTGTTTCGACAGGAAATGAGGTTTAAGTTGTTTCGGGAGGAACACGGCCATTTCAAAACAAGCTGTTTGCTTGTTTCAAAATGGCCGTGCGTCGTGTGGCCATGGCACTTCTTATTTCGAAACAACCTCTGTTGTTTCGAAATAAGAAGTGTGTGTGGCCATACCCATTGTGTTAGAGAAGAAAGTAAGTTTAAGAGTTGAGATCTCCCCATTCTGTAGGTGACTGATCCCCACTTACCGAATAATATAGCTTATAAATCCATATGTGTTTAACTGTCATAAGAGTGTAACTGCTATACTGTTTAGTGTAAGTGTATTACTGTTATCCTTTGTAAGGTGTTTTTAAGGCTAAGTAGCATAGTCTTTGTTCAATTGTGTAATAGGTATTGTAATAAACTGATTGCTTGTTTTTCCCTTGCATCCTGAGTCTTTTGTTGCTCCCTGTGTCTGTTCCTGATTGGTGGGCTGTAGCCATATTCACCACTGAGCACCGTTTGGGCAGCAACGGTCCCACACCAGTTATCCCAGTGTTGTGTGTTGAAGAATTAGGCTGCTGGACAGCCTTGTAAGTGGAGTTCTGGGGTAACAGCGCAGCCATTGTCTTAACCTGTCCTTATTGGGTAGCTTTTGTAAACCTCTTATCATGTCTGTTGCTTTTCTGTGGACTCTCTCCAGTTTCTCCACATCTTTCTTAACAGTAGCACCCGGAAATGGGTGCAGAATTCCAGCTGAGGCCTCACCAGCACTGAGCTGAGCAGGATAACTACCTCCCCACACAACATTCATGTTAATCTACCCTATGCTGCTATTGGGTTTTTTGTTTCGTTTTGTTTTTGTTTTGAACTGGATTTTGTTTAATTTGTGACCCACTATAATCCTCAGAGTGTTTTCAGGAGTGCTACCACCAAGCCAGTTATTCCCCACTTTGTGACTGTGTATTTGATATTTCCTTTCTAAGTGTAGGACTTTGCATTTGTATTTATTGAATTTCATCTTGTTACTTTCATACCAATTCTCCAATTTGTTGCTCACATACCCTTCCATCCATTATCCAAGCCTTTAATGAAAATATTGACCAGGACTGTTCCCAGGAGAGAGCCTGAGGGGCTCACTAAGTATATCCCTTAGTTTGACAGTGAACATTGACAGCTGCTCTTTCAGTATAGTCTTTCACAAAGTATAAACCTACCTTTTAGGTAATTTCAGCTAGACTAAATTTTCCATATTTACTTATGTCCTGTGAGGCTGTGTCAAAACCCTTTCTAAAATGAAGACAGAGCTCATCTACAGCTTCCCCAGAATCTACTTGACCAGTAATCCTGTCAAAGAAGAAAATCAGGTTGGTTCTGCATGGTTTGCTCTTTGCAAATCCATATTGGCTATTACTTATATGATCTTTTTAGCACCTACAATCTGATTGCTTAATAATTTTTTCAATATGTCTTCAGGTTTTGAAGTAAGAATGACTAGACTATTCTGACAGGCCACTTCCAAAGTCTGGTCCAGTGTGCTGCAGTGAACCCCCCCCGCAATCTTGAACTCCAATTTACCCCAACTTGCCAGGTGACCACTCACTTCTGAGTCAGTCCACACCAGCCTCCTGCAAGCAATCAGTTCGAGACACTGGGTGTGTGCCCTCTGGCCACCTTTGGGACAGTCCCCAAGCGAACACCCCCAGGCCTCAGAAACCACACCAGGAACTCCCATCCTACAGGGATTGGGGTCTTTCCCCCAACCACCATAGACTCATAGGCTGTGTTTACACTAGCAAATTAGTTCAGACTAAGCAGGCTTAATCCAAACTAATTTAGCCCATGGCCACACTCGGCTTTCCCTAGTTTGAATTAAGAAATTTCTTAGTTCTAACTAAGGAATACTTAGTTCGAACTACTAAGTACCAGCACTTAGTCTGGACTGAAGCACCTAGTTTAAACTTTAGTTCAAACCAGACACAATATGGACCAGGACTAAGGCTTAGTTCGAACTTAAGAAGTTCAAACTAAACTGGTTAGGTTGAACTAGCCACGCACACTAGTTCGAACTAAGCATTAGTTCAAACTAGAATACACGGTTAGTTTAAAGTAAGACGTTTGTGGTTAGTTCAAACTAACTCAAGGTTAGTTTGAACTAACCTCTAACTTCTTAGTTTGGACCAACTAGTCCAAACTAATTTTGGCTGAGGAAGACATAGCCATAGACCTTCATCCGTCCATTTGATGTAAAAATGGATTGACCCAGACTCTCTGATTCACATCCCCTGAAGTCCACACAGCTTTAGGTAAAACATTAATTTGGATTATGATTTTAAATGAATATCTAGCGAGTCAATACAAAATCATTTAATAAAGGAGTTAGGAATTACCACAAGTAAATAAAAGATATAAAACACATGCTACTCTACTAACACTATTCCAAGGTTATTCTTTAGTCTTCTCTCAATCTTAGCCACAAGACTGACTGGGAGTGGGAGTGGGAGTGGGAGTGGGAGTGGTCCTGCTTTTTTGGCAGGGGGTTGGACTAGATGACCTCATGGGGTCCCTTCCAACCCTATGATTCTATAATTCTATGTTGGTGTTGTCCAGCCAGCTCAGGCCCTCCTGGCCATGGGGATAGGCTCAATATCTTTTAGTTTCTTCCAAGATGGTGTTTTTGTGGTAAGAAAGGTACTATCCTAGACCTATTCCAGTCCTCTGGAAGCTGACCCATTCTCCATGAATATTCAGATCCCAGCCAGGCCAAGGATGAGAGATGGGACAAACCTGAGGCTGGGAATAGAAGAGGAGTTTTCAGGCCAGGGCTTAGGCCAAAGGTCAGAGTTTGGAGGCAAAGCCTAGATCAAGTTGAGATCAAAGTCAGGAATTTAGGGGAAGAAACCAGTCAATAAGCAAACATCTACAAGAGAATAAGGTGTTAAGTGATAGTCAGCATGAATTTGAAAGAACAAATCATGTCAAACCAAACCTGATAGCTTTCTTTGACAGGGTAACAAGCCTTGTGGAGAAACAGGAAGTGGTAGAGGTGGTATATCTAAACTTCAGTAGGCTTTTGATTAGGTCTCCCATCACCTTCTCACGAACAAACTAGGGAAATACAGTCTGCATGGAGCTACTATACTATGGGTTCAAAGTGGTTGGATAAGAGCTCCCAGCGAGTAGTTATCCATGGTTCACAGTCATTCTGGAAGGGTATAATGAGTAGGGTACTGCAGGGATCAGTACTGTGTCTGGTTCTGTTCAATATTTTCATCAGTGATTTAGATGATGACAAAGAGAGCACACTTATAAAGTCTGCTGATAATACAAAGCTGGGAGGGGTTGCAAACAACGTTCCCTCTAAGCTGCACGCGTGCACAGCAGCCCTCACTCCCCAGTGCACACCTCACTGCCGGCAGTGCAGGGCCCGCAGCTTTGGCTCTTTGCCAGCCCCAAACACACATTCTTCCAGCTGGCAGGGAACTGTTCCGAGGAGTTTAAAATCTCCTCTGAGCATATGCAGGGCAGGAGATTTTAAACTTCCTGGCGCAGCTTCCTGCTGGCCAGAAGAATGGTGGCAGTGAAGGGCATGCCCAGCATGGGAGCAGCTTTGGCAGCCAGGCGAGTGGCCTGAGGGGGTCAAAGATGGGGAGCTGGAGCAAGGGGTGCCCGGGGGACTTTGGGAAGCCGGCCAGCCGGCCAGCAGGCATACGGGGAAGGCACCCAGCTGTGGAATGCGAGGAAGTCCCCTGGCCCTCTGAGGAAAGTGCTTGGAGGGAGCAAGCAGCTTCCCCAGGACTCAAAATTCAGGGGGTGGGGGGAGGATGAGGTGGTGTAGGGGGATGCTCATAAAACTGACATAACATTGTTATCAGTGGACAACTGCGGGGGGGGGGGGTCAGGAAACTCAGGGTGGGGTGTAGGGGATACGTTAGGGAAATCCCTGAGTGAGCTGCAAACCAGGAGCCTTAGGGGTTTTTTTCGCTTTTTTTTTTTTTTTTTTGAAAAAAAACAAGGAGTCATGTGGCACTTAAGACTAACAGATTTATTTTTCGCATGAGCTTTCGTGGGAGAAGATCCCACTTCGTCAGATGCTTCATTTATCGAGTGATTAGAAAGATGGAAGTGCTCAGCAACTGATTTTTTTGTCTTGTTATTTCTGATATCAGCTCTATGTTCATTTATTCTTTTGCGCAGAGATCCTCTTGTTTGTCCAATATATAAGGTGTTGGGGCTTTTCTGGCACATGATGGCAAAGATCACATTAGTAGAAGAGCAGGTAAATGAGCCTTTGATGGAATAGCAGGCTTGATTAAGACCTATGATGGTATCTGTTGTGCAGATATGTGGACAGACTTGGCAGCGTGGTTTGTTGCAGGGATGTGTGCCTGCTTTAATCTTTCTGTTGTTAGATCTGTAGTTGCTGGTGAGTATCTGTTTAAGATTGGGTGGCTGTCTGTAGGCAAGGAGAGGACAGTCTCCCAATGCTTGAGAGAGTGAGGGATCATCTTTTAGACTAGGTTGTAGGTCCTTAATGATCTGTTGCAGAGGTCTGACTTGAGGGTTGTATGTGGTGACCAGTGGCGTTCTGTTGTTTTCTTTTTTGGGCTCTCCTGCAATAGTTAACTTCTGGGTACCCATTGGGCTCTGTCAATTTGTTTTCTTACTTCCCCAGCTGGGTACAGTAGTTTCAAGAATGCTTGGTAGAGATCCTCAAGATGTCTGTCTCTGTCTGAGGGATCAGAGCAGATGCGGTTATATCTTAGGGCTTGGCTGTAGACAATGGATCATATGGTGTGTTTAGGATAGAAGCTCGAGGGATGTAGGTAACTATACTGATCAGTAGGTTTTCAGTACAGGGTGGTGGTGATGTGTCTATCCCTGATTTGTACTGTAGTGTCGAGAAAATGGAACTCCTGCGTGGAGTGTTCCAGGCTCAATTTGTTTGTGAAGTGGAAATTTGTTGAAATCTTTGTGAAAATCTTCAAGAGCAACCCTGCCATGGGTCCAGATGATGAAGATGTCATCAGTGTAGCATAGGTAAAGAAGAGGTGTTTTGGGATGAGACTTGAGGAAACGTTGTTCTAAGTTGCCCATAAAAATATTGGCATATTGTGGGGCCATGCGGGTGCCCATAGCAGTGCCACTGACTTGGAGGTATAAATTATCCTCAAATCTGAAGTGGTTGTGGGTGAGCACAAAGTCACAAAGTTCAGTGACAAGCTGTGCTGTGGCATCATCTGGGATGGTTCTGCTAATAGCTTGTAATCCATCCTTGTGTGGGATGTTGGTATAAAGAGCTTCTACCTCCATAGTGGCCAAAATAATGTTTTCTGGAAGCTCTCCAATGAACTGTATTTTCCTCAGGAAGTCCATGGTATCTAGAAGATAGATAGGGATGTTGATAACATAGGGTCTGAGGAGGGAGTCCACATAGCCAGATAGGCTGGTGGTAAGAGTGCCAATGCCTGAGATGATAGGGCATCCAGGGTTTCCTTTTTTTTGGTTTTTAGGTAGTAAATAGAACATCCTTGGCCGCGGTTCTGGTGGTGTTTCTGTCTTTATATGTTCCTGTGCTGTCTTAGGGAGCTTCTTGAGTAGGCGTCATAATTCCTTTTGGTATTCCTCAGTGGGGTCAGAGGAAAGTGGTTTGCAGAATGTTGTGTTGGAGAGTTGTTTATAAGCCTCCTGATCATAATCCGATTTATTCATGATGTGACAACTGCACCTCCTTTGTCAGCCTCCTTAATGATAATGTCAGAGTTGTTTCTGAGCCTATGGATGGCATTGCGTTCTGCAGGGCTGAGGTTATGATGTAAAGGAAGTTGTTTGTCCATGATTTCAGCCTTGGCATGGTGGTGGAAACAATCAATGTTGAAGTCTAGTTTCTTGTTTTGACCCTCTGGAGGAGTTCATGAAGAATATTTCTTCTTGTAGTGTTTGGAGGAAGGTATCTGTGTATCAGTGCATTGATCTGTGGTGTTATGGAAATATACTTTGAGTCTTAGATGGCGAAAGTAGGCCTCTAGGTCACCACAGAATTTTATTTTATGTGTGGCAGTTGTGGGGCAGAAGGAAAGGCCCCGAGATAGCACAGATTCCTCTGCTGGAGTAAGTGTGTAGCTTGAGAGGTTAACAATGTTGCTGGCTGGGTTGTAGGTGTCACTCTTGTTTTCTGTAGTGGTGTATAGTAGTTTAGACAGTTTAGTATCTTTTTTTCTTCTGTACAAAGCAAAGTGTGTGTCTTAGATGGATTTTCTCTTTGTTGTGAAGTCCAGGCAAGTAGAAGAATGCACTGTAGGTTGGTTTTCTATGAGGGAATCTAGTTTTGAGAGTTCATTTTTAATTTTCCTTTGTTTGCTGCACAGGATGCTCATCAGGTGGTTTCTGAGTTAAGTCAGACCTCTGCAACAGATTGTTAAGGACCTATAACCTAGTCTAAAAGATGATCCCTCACTCTCTCAAGCGTTGGGAGACTGACCTCTCCTTGCCTACACACAGCCACCCAATCTTAAACAGAAACTCACCAGCAACTACAGATCTAACAGCAGAAATATTAAAACAGGCACACACCCCTGCAACAAACCACGCTGCCAAGTCTGCCCACATATCTGCACAATAGATGCCATCATAGGTCCTAATCAAGCCTGCTATTCCATCAAAGGCTCATTTACCTGCTCGTCTACTAATGTGATCTATGCCATCATGTGCCAGAATGCCCCCAATACCTTATACAACAGAACGATCCCTGCACAAAAGAATAAATGAACATAGAGCTGATATCAGAAATCACAAAGCAAAAAAACCAGTTGCTGAGCACTTTCATCTTTCTAATCACTCTATAAATGATTTGCTAATGGCCATCATCAGAGATGTGGCTGGGATATCAAGACTTCAAAGAGAAACAGCTGAACTCAAATTAATATGCAAATTAAATTCTGTGAAAGCAGGACTGAATCGAGACTATGGGTTCTTTTCCCATTACAAAAGGTAATTTGACTTCAGGCTTCCCAGGGTTTGAACCTAACAACTGCTCTGATTTGCTGTTACTGTCTGACCTGATCCTATGTTTTACACCCCCTTGCATTTATTTTCATTCCATTCTGTAAGTTCACCCATCTTCGAAGCATCTGATGAACTGGGATTTTCTCCCACAAAAGCTCATGCGAAAAATAAATTTGTTAGTCTTTAAGTGCCATATGACACCTTGGTGGGTTTTTTTTTTTTTCTGGACTAGACTAACACAGCTATCCCTTTGGAAATTGACAATTTTTATTTTTTTGAGTCTCACTGTCTTGTTCTCATAATGCTTCATCCTTCTCTTATGGCTGGGGCTGCTCCAGCTCCCATTGCAGCATGGGGGTGGGGGGCAGGGAGACAGGATCAGGCCCTGGGTGTCCCCATTTGTAGAATACTTTCAGAGCACTTGAGACAGACAAACAAGGAGCCCTGTGGCACTTAAAGACTAAAGAATATATTTATTGCATGAGTTTCTGTGGGAGAAAATCCCACTTCATCAGAAATCCCACTTCTTCAAACTATTTGATGAAGCAGGATTTTCCATAAGAGAAGGGTGAAGCGTTGCCAGAGCTCACCCAGCGAGACAGTGAGACTCAAAAATAAACCCTACGGCTTCTGGATTGCAGCTCACTCAGGGATTTAAGTGCCACAAGACTCCATGTTCATTTGTTCTCCCCCATCTAGAGGAACAGTCCCTCTGCCATCAGCATGTTCTGAATGGTTCTTGGACCTTCAAGTACAGTGATTGCAAGGATTTGCTTGACACTGTTTGGTAGCTCCCAAGCTGACAGTGGCTTAAACTGGGGAATAAGAAGTGAAATAAAAAATTAAAAGTGCCACAGGACCCCTTGTTTGTTTTGCTGAACTTGACTAACATGGCTGCCTCTTTGGAATTTCACAATATTGCATGTACTCATGATCCATCATCATCATCCAGGGAAAATAGCAGGACTTGAACTTGTATAAAAAATATGCATTTCATGATAAGCCAAAGACATGACTCTAATACCTTTCCAAGCAAACAGAACAGTTCTATATGCAGCTCTGCCAACCAACTTAAATCTTGTTTAAGCAACATTTTCTTGTCACTACAAAGAAAGAAACTAAAATCAGAGGCAGAAGTAAAATCTGTGGTATGTTTACAATGCTTGGGTTCCCAGCCTTAGTAAGGGAAATACTTTAATTAAGCTTAGCTAAGCCTCAGCTCAGAGGCATCGCTGGCCAGGGGAGGGACCCGGGGCACAGGTCCAGGCCCTGCCCCTGGCCCGCGGGCCCCGCCCCCAGCCTGCAGGCTCCGCCCCCTGGCCAAGGCCAGAGCCAGGCGCACACCGCCAGGCCCTGGATTGCCCACAGCGGCCACGGGTGGCTGGGCCCCAGATCCCTGGCCGGGGACAGGGCCGGAAGTGGCCGCAGGAGGCTGGGCCCCACATCTGCAGCGGGGGATGGGGCTGCCACTGCCGCGGGTGGCCAGGCCCCAGATCTCCGGCCGGGGACGGGGCCACTGCGGCCGCCGGCGGCTGGGCCCCAGATCTCCAGCCCGATTGGGCTGGAGATCCGGGGCACTGGCACTGGGGGTCGGGGCACATGCACCGGGGTGCCCGGCACCAGCAATGCCTCTGCGTCAGCTATTCTTCTGTGGTTTACTTCAGTTGTACATTGCATGTCCCTAACAAAGCTGCTTTATTTGCAATAAGAGGATCAGTTGGTTTCCATTTTGGGGCTCAAGGTAGGAAAGAATTTTCTTCTTTGTGAACCATCTCTGCAGAACCAGCTTTATCATTTCATTAGGGATGGTGGCAATGTGCTTAGCATATGTCAGTCTTTCCTCTCAATAAAAGATATGAATCACTTAAGCCTGGTCTTAGCAGAATAGTAGACAGCTGAAGAGCTGAACAGATCTATTTAAATAGAACTACGAATAACAGACCACATCTTTTTTCTCTGCCTACATATATGTAAGGCCATTGCACCAGATTCTGGTATGGTCCTGAAGCTCTCAAGCTCAAATCATCTCCCTTGAGATAAGGCCTGGTTCAAGAAGAAAGATTATACAATAAACTGTCTTGTGTATAAATGTGCACTAGTTACTTTGAAAGATGGTAGTGCTGCATCTATAAAACTGTTCTCTCTGCCTGGAAAGGTATTAGAGTCATTTCTTTGGCATATCATGAAATATGTGTATGTGTGTGTATATTTTTTTACAAGTACAAATCCTGTGATTTCCCCTGGATGACGGTGATAGATCATGAGCACACCGAATATTGTGAAGTTCCATAGTGGTAGCTGTGTTAGGCTAGTGCAGCAAAACAAACAGAGTCCTGTGGCACTTTTAAACGCTAACAAATTGATTTATTGCACGAGCTTTTGTGGGAGAAAATCCTACTTTGTCAGATGTTTTGAAAATGGGGGAACCTACGGGATGGGAGGAAAATAAATGCAGGGAAGTGTAAGTCATAGGATCAGGGACCCAGTGTTCCCTCTAAGCTGATGATGAAGCTGAGGAAGTTATGGATCTGCTTGGGAAGCCAGCAGGCAGTGGGGAAGGGGCCAGGTATGGGTCAGGGAACTTGCTCAGCTGCATCCATAACTCACTCAGCTGCATCCACAATTTGTTCAGCTGCATCATCATCTTAGAGGGAACATTGGTTGCAAATGCTTTGGAGGATAGGACCACAATTCAAAACCATTTCAACAAGCTGATGAAATGGTTTGCGGTAAATAAATGAAGTTCAATAAAGACAAAATACAAAGTACTCCACTTAAGAAAGAACAGTCCATTGCACACATACAAAATGGGCAATGACTGCCTAGGAAGGTATACTGTGGAAGGGGATCTGGATTTCCTAGTGGACCACAAGCTAAATATGAGTCAACAGTGTGACACTGTTGCCAAAAAAATCAACACCCCATTCTGGGATGTATTAACAGGAGTATTGTAAGTAAGACACGAGAAGTAATTCTGCTCTACTCCTTGCTGATTAGGCCTCAGCTGGAGTATTGTGTCCAGTTCTGGGCACCTCATTTCAGGAAAGATATGAACAAATTGGAGAAAGTCCAGAGAAGAGCAATGAACATGACTGAAGGTTTAAAAAACTTGACTTATGAGGGAAAAATTGAAAGAACTGGGTTTGTTTAGTCTGAAAAAGAGGAGACTGAAGAGGGGCATTTTTAAGGACCTAAAAAGCTGTTACGAGAAGGAGAAGAAAAATTATTCTCCTTAACCATTGATGATGAGACAAGAAGCAGTGGGCTTAAATTATGGCAAGGGAAGTCTAGGTTGAACATTAGGAAAAAGTCCTGTCAGTATGCAGGAACGTTGCTGGGCCCAGAAAAGACCCAGGGCATAGGCCCAGGCCACTCCCCCTTGGCCATGTTTCGGCACCCAGGCCTGATAATTCATTTGGGTCCTGCCACCTCCAGCCTGGCCCCAGATCCCTGGCCGGTTTCGGGGTTCCCAGCCTCAATGCCTGGCCAGGGCCGAGGCTGGGGCCAGAGAGATGGGTGCTGTGGAGGGCACCCTGGCCAGGGTCTCCGGTCTGGGACAGGGCGACCTGGACACTCGAGGCACCGACGCCAAGACTCGGGGCACATGCCCCGTGTGTCAGGTGCCAGCGATGCCCCTGTCAGTGTCATTAACCACTGGAATAAGTTGCTTAGGCAGGTTGTGGAATCTCCATCATTGTAAGTGTTTAAGAGCAGGTTAGACAAGCCCCTGTGAAGGATGGTTTGAGATGGTACTTGGTCCCACCACAAATGCAGGGGACTGGATGCGATGACCTCTCATGGTCCCATCCAGTTTCTATGATTCTACGAATGGGCTGGAGAGTGAATGGAGGACAAATTGCTAATTGAGTAAGGTATGGAAACCATGTTTGTCTAGGTCATGTAATAACTATAAGAATAACCCTGGCTCTTTCTTTTCCTATCTTGAGCAGGACCTCTGATATCAGTGGATTTGGAGGAAATGCATAGAGGAGACCTCTGTTCCAATATAGGAGAAAGTGTCTCTGAGACAGTGATGACCCAGATCCACCAAGGAGGAGAACAGGGAGTGTTTCTGGAAGTGGCAACTAGGTCTGTCTTTGGGACACCCAACACACAAATATTCTGTGGAAAACAGAGGGGTCTATTTCCCATTTGTAATCCTGGGACATTTCTGCTGACAGTGTCCTCTGTGCCCAGGAGGTAGGCTGCTGAGATGGTGATGTGGTGGTGAATGTGCCAGTTCCAGAGTTTACTTCCGCCATACAAAGGAAAGGTGATCTTGCACCTCCCTAGTCATTTATGTAAAACACAGGGGATACTGTCTGTCAAACTTTTTATATTCTTGCCTCTGATAAGTGGTAGGAAATGTGAACAGATATTCCTGACTGATCTGAGTCCGGTAAGCTGATTTCAGCATGGACTCAAAAGAGGACCATTCGCTTTGACTAGCAGTGGGTATCCTACTAGGGATGGGTCTATTGCCAATTTTAACATTGAGGGAGGATGAGTGAAAGGTACTCTGACACAGACATTCTGGGGATCTTTCCACCAGTTGAGAGAGTCTTTGACTGTCAAGGGCATTGACAGAAATTCACCATTCTGAGCCACCCATGAAAGCAGTGCATGTGCTGTCCCACAAGATTTATTACAAGGGTGGCTACTGCTGTATGTCTTGGAAGGTGAAGACAGTTTCTGGCAAAGGTCTAAGCTAGGGGTCAGCTTTTTGTCCTAAGGGCCACATCCACTGTATGGTGGACCACACATGGTGGCAGAAGGGTGGGGTGGGACTTATAAAATAAATACATAGTAAAAAACACATGAATAAAATAAAAATAGTATGAAGAAGAATAAATAAGTAATGAATAAATAGAATTTTCTCCCAAGAAACCTCATGTGACAAATACATTTGTTAGTGTTTATAAGTGCCACCAGACTCCTTGTTCATCTTCAAGTGTTGTATCTTTACAGATCTGTTGAGTAGCTTTAGATCCAGAAGTACTTCCCTCTGTGTTGAGTGGAAACTAGTTCTGTAGCACCTAGATTCAGAAGATGGTTTGTTTCTTGGTGTAAAAGGTGCTCATAAGAAGGGTCCGTGAAGAGGCTGGGGAGGAGGAGAGGACAGAAAGGTCAAATGGGCTGAATGTCCTGTGGAGACATCCAACATCCACTTGTCTGTGATAATATGCTCCCAATTCTCATGAAAAAGGGTAAGATGGTAACTGAATGGGCAGAGATGTTTGGATTGCTGCAGCAAATAAAAACAGAGTTGGTAATCCAGGGCCTGCATCAACACACCAACATTTGTGTTTAGATGCAAATGATTGTAATGTTGAAGATTGTGAGGCTGATGGTCTATACTTTTGTTGTCACTGGGTGTGTCTACACTAGGGCTTTAAGTCGACTTAAGAGCCCTTAAGCTGACTTAAATAAAGCCCTGTCTATATTTAGACATTATTAAGTCAACTTAAGCAAGTGCTTAAGTCGACTTAATAACACTGGCCCTTTCACTCGCCTTAGGCTCTTAAGGCAACTTAACAGGGCAGGCCCCGCCCCCTCCCCACCCATGGGCAGATCGGGCAAGGGCCTGATTCAGCCAGGGGGTCTGATCCTGTGCCAGCCTTACAGTGAGGAGCTGGGGCAGAATTAGCTGCCAGCCCCTCACTGCAGGAAGGCAGGGGCGGGTTGGACAGAGCTCCTGCTTGTCTATAGGCAAAGAGCAGCGCTGTCGGATTTTGACAACGCTGCTCCTTGCCTACAGACAAGCAGAAGCGCATTGGGCTCAGGGTGCCCAATCCTGACTAGGGGCCAGGGTGGGATGAGGGGCACACTGGGGTATGTCTGTGCTCTGTCTACACAGACATACCCTAAAGTCGACTTAACAAGGTTGACTTAAAGTCAACTTTGTTAAGTCAACTTCCAGGGCCCCCTGCAGTGTAGACATAGCCACTGTCTTTTATGTTAGGGTTCATAACGCCTCTGAGGAGGAAATTGAGCAGGCCAGAATCTCTGATATATACAATTTACAGTATCTCCTTTTCTGTGTGGATGTCTAAATTCCTAGGGAATTCAAAGTGACTCTAGAGTCTTTTAGGCTATGCCTACACTAGCATATTAGGAGTTCTGGAAAAGTTTACCAAGGGAAGTGGTGGGGGCAAAAACCTTAGGTGCCTCCCAAACCGAGCTTGATAAGTTTATGGAGGGAATGATATGATGGACAGTGTAGCTTGGCCATTGTCTGTCTTTCACTACTGGTGATGGGTGTGATAATGCCCCTTCCCAGGTCACTAGATGGAGTGGGTTCTGAGTTATTACACAGAAGTTCTTCTTGACTGGCTGTTGTGGACTTGCCCTCATGCTCAAGGTTTAACTTATCGCCATATTTGGGGTTGGGAAGGAATTTTCCCCAGGGCAGATTGGCTTGGGCACTGGGGTTTTTTTGTCCTCCTCTGTAACATTGGGCATGGATGACCTGCTGGTTGATTCTCTGTATTAAAGTCTTTAAATCGTGAGGACTTTAATAGCTCAGTTATGGGTTTGAGGTTCATTGTAGGAGTGGGTTGGTGAGGTTTTATGGCCTGCACTGTGCGGGAGGTCAGACTAGATGATCATATTGGTCCCTTCTGACCTTAGAGTCTATGAGTCTATGAACCCTGCCTACATGAGGCTTTGCCTAGTTTGAACTTTAAAAGTTTTTAGTTTGAACTAGTTAGTTCAGCTGATTAGTCCAAACTAACTGCTTAGTTTGAACTTACTTCAAAATTTAATTAGAACTAGCATGATGCAATCATGCTAGTTTGAGCTAAATAAGTTCAAACTAGCGGTTAGTTCGAACTAACTGTGTTTTTTTAGTTTGAACTAATGTTTAGTTCAAATTAGCTGTGCTTTTTTAGTTCAAACTAAAAAAACACGGTTAGTTTGAACTAACTTTGAACTACTTAGACATAGCCTAAGTGTGTGGAGGGATTCATCTGGTTTTTCTGTGAATGACTTCAAGTCTTTGAAGGGAAGATCCCGCACAGTAGACTGGATCTCCCTTGGAAAGCTGGAAAGGTGAAACCAAGAAGCTTTCTGCATGATCACTGCTGTTGAGATGGAGTGATCAGCTGTGTCAATGACACCAAGTGAGGCCTGCAATGATGTATTCATGAAAAGCTGACCCTCAGCAAAGAGTACCTAAAACTGTTCCCTTTTATCAGCTGGAAGATGTTCAATGAGGGTGTTTAATTTTAAATAACTGATATGGCTGTATTTTGCCAGAAGGGCTTGGTAATTAACAATTCTAAATTGTAGGGTAGCCAGTGAATAGGATTTTCATTCAAACAAATCCAGTTGTTTCTAGTGCTTGTCATACAGTGTTCATTTAGTGTAGTCAGCCATGTTCATTTACAGAATCAATAAGGGAACTCAAGGATGGATGGAAAAATGAAAGGTTAAGGTCCTCAGAGGAAACATAGTATTTCCATTTGTTCTCTTATATGTGGGAGGTATTGAAACCAGTGTCTGCCACATCATTTTTCTGGGTCTGGCAAGACCTTATTTACAGGGAATGCAATGTGAGCCAACCATGAAGTATGTAGGATGTAGAGCAACTTCTGGTACATCTCCGTCATTTCTTTAAGCAGAATATGTAGTGAATCCACTAATCTCTTAAGGAGATCTTGAAACTGTTTGAAGCTGTCTGTCATCAGGAGAGGATGAAGAGCTGTTAGTTGTTGAAGTGTTCTCTTTACCTAGTCTTGCTTCCTGTCCCCCAAACATCTCCTCTTGTGGATCAGAAGGTCTGGATAGAGAAGCTAAAGGAAATTGCCTTCCCTGTCCGGATGAGCAACATTAGGGGTGCTCAAAATTGACACGTATAGGCTGCTCCTGAGTCCTAATACAGCCACTGGAGTGGTGCAAAGGGCATCAGTGGCTATGTCTCCACTACAGCGCTCGGTTAAGCCGGCTTAATAAAGTCTGCTTAAAGTAGACTTTATTAAGCCGGCTTAGCACGTCCACACCCAAAATGCCAGGAGTCTGCCCACGTCCACACTGGCAGCTGCTAGGTTGCCCTAGGAGTGGTGCATTGTGGGTACCTGGCCCACAGTGCACCACAGCAGAGGTGCCCCTCTCTTCCAGCCGCTTCTTTACTACAGAAAGTGAGTGACCACACCAGCCTCCATACTGTGTGTGGCAACAGGGAGCCCAGGGAGCCCAGAGAGCCTGAAGCAGCCCAGCGATGTGCCAGCGCAGCACTCCACACCCTCCCTGTGTTGCCCAGACTCCTCTGGCTCTGGACCAGGTGCTGCAGGGCAACTGCCAGCACAGGGGCAGGGCGCAGCAGTAGTTAAGACAAACACCAGGAAACAGCACATAGAGGAAAGTGAAGGCAAATCACCTGTTATAATGGGGGGAAAAAATCCATAGTCATGATTTAATCCTGCTTTCACACAATCTAATCGAAAAGAAATAGTAACATTTTTTCTTTCTTTCTTTCCATGTGCTATTTCCCAGTGTTTGAATCTTAACTACTGCTTTAATTTCCTGTTAGACTGTGACCTGATCCTATGTCTTACACTCCCCTGCATTTATTTCCTACCATTCTGTAAATTCCCCCATCTTCAAACTATCTGATGAAGTGGAATTTTTCTCCCATAAAAGCTCATCCAATAAATAAATTTGTTAGTCTTAAACAGTGCTTCTGGACTCTATGTTTGTTTTCCAATAATATCAGGGGGATCCTTTGAGAAGGGGACACACACAAAGCTGGTCGGAGAGGGGGAGAGACAGGCAGGGTAAGGCTGAAAAGGGCAAGGGGGAGACAAGGATTTGGGTAGAGAAGGGGGAGACACCGAGGTTTGGGCTGAGAAGAGCAAGGGGAGACACACCGGTTTGTGTAGAGAAGGGGAAGACACCCAGGGTCGGGCAGAGAAGAGCTGGGACCACTGTACAGGAAAAGTCTTCGAAACAGGGTAGGAGGCTGGTCTGAGGGGATTTCTATCATTTGAAGTCCTAGTTTTAGTTCACGGTTCTTTCTAACCTCAATTTTCGCTTCAGGCAGAAAGTGCACTTTTGAGGCATGTGTGACACTTCAAGGCAGTGAATGCAACAGCGATGTCTGCAGCTGACTGGAACTGCTTCTCAGCAAGAGTGGTGATGTTTAAACCTGGAAGAGTCAAGTAAACCCTTGCCAGGATTCACCTCCCTGCAGAGACAGTATAAGGAAGAACTGATACAGGACTGAGAGCTGGCGATTCTAATAAATAAAAAAGGAAAAAACTTTTTTTTGAGAAAGAAAAGGAACTGAAGGGGAGTATTAACAATAACTAACAGAAACTTTATGAACTAACACTATTAACTCAAAATGGAAAACAAGGTACAGAGGAGAATTTCTCAAATCAGACACTACTGAGTCTCTGTCTCAGGCCAAAGATGGTTGAGAAGAAACTGGGGGCCGTTTGTCTATGCACTGCTATATGGCACTGAGGCAAGGTATGTGACGGGGAGAACACATGTGCGGTAAAAATCGACATTGCTATTTATAATCTCCAATTGGAGGTGCAGGGATGCAAATACCTCTAGAGAAGAGCATCTGTGGGGACACTTCTCAAAGAAGAAGGAGATCAGATGTCCGGAAGTGATTAAACACTGAATCTACCAAGGGATGTGGTAGACTCTCCATCCTGGGGAGTCTTTACTTCAAGACCAAATGGCTCTCTAAATGTATAAGTATATACAATTTGTATTATCATAGCACCTGGCAGCCCTAGTCATGGACCAGAACCTCATTTGTGCTAAGTGCTGTACAACACAGAGCAAAGGGACAGGCCCTGCCCCAGCTATCCTGTGACATAAGGATTAAACAAGAGACTACAAATGGATACAGACACACGGAAGCTCTAGTTCAACTACGTGATTGGGCTTGGTGCAATAATCACCAGAAGGCATTATCTGGCCTTTTCTATGGGACGTGGGACTAGATGATTATAACTGTTCTCCAGGCTTAAAGCCAGGAGCCTGCTAGCTTCAAAAGCCACCTCACAAGTGGTAACTCGGTGTGGTACCAAAGGGCCAGGCTGTGCTTGCTCAGCTGTTCATGTGGGTTATAGAGTTCAAAATACTGCTTAATTTAACAAAGCCCCAGCCTGCAGCTCCCCTGCTCCCTTTGACTTCTGCTTGTGGAACAACATCGGGGCCAGGACTGTGTTACATTAGAATTTCTGTTTGTCACCACATCAAAGCCAAATCTGTATGACAGCAGGCATGGATCACCTTTTGTAAAACAAATTTTGGCCATAAGCACCAAAGTGAGGAACAGCGAGAGAGAGTCCAGTGCTGCAGGGAGGAGCACAGCATGAACACAGGCCAGGTCCACCTTTGTTCTGCAGTTAGGTCACCATTCACACCACAGCTCATATGTAAGAACAGCCATACAAGGCCAGACGAGGGGTCAAAGTATGTGGGAATGCTTAGGACCACAATTCTGGGACCCCACAAATCTGACAGGCCAGAGTTCCCACAATCCATGCATGAAGGGGGCCCGGACAATACAGGAAGGGGGCCCAGAGATTAGGAAGGTTCCCGGGTCTGTGAAATTATACTTTAACCACTGGTCAGAAGCATGGTCCCTAGTCCAGTATCCTGTTTTCTGACAACAGCCAATGCCAGATGCTCCAATGGAAATGAACAGAATGGCAGTTTATTGAGTGATGTATCCTGTCATCCTGTCCCAGCTTCTGGCAAATTCAATGTTCTGACTGAGCAGTATCTTACATCCCCTTTGCACTGCTGTAAGCAGCAAGAGGAGGTGCAGAGCAATGGTAAATCGGGCACAGAGGAAAGAGTATTTCGTGGAATATATTTCAGAGCTGTCTTATTGCTTGTTTGTTACACTCCAACCATTCTTTTCTACCACAGATACACATTAACTACACCAATCGGGAATGGATATTTGTTTGCGACACAGCATGTTCTCTGTGTAGCTCACTTTACATTGAATTGAAGTAAAGCAATAAGCCTCTGTAAGTGGATTTTGCAATGGGCCTTGGCCCATTTAACAATTAATGGGCTATGGTAAAGCTATCTTATGCCAGTGACAGTGAAAGCTGGATTGCAACTCAAAGAGGAATGATAGGGAGCTCCACAAATGCGGCTGCACTTTTGGGGTGTCACTGTCAGATCCCCTTCACCACATGCATCTGTCACCTCCTCTGCCCACTCCATAACTTTCACCCTTGTAAGATTAACGAGGTTCCAGCTGCCTTTACGTTGAGTCCTAAATGCTCTTTCTCTCCTTTGAAATCCTAGCCAGCCTGAAAGCACCTGGAAGTGACTTGACTGTACCCTTGCCCCCTTCTGCCAGCAGCCTCCCACATCTCTGTTTCTATTTCCTCTAGCTAGATATACTCCTGACCCCTTAGCTGCCAATCCAATGCTCAGATGTGCTTTCTGGAATACAGAAGTCTACTAGTGTTCACAAAAATCCAACCCTGACTAATAAGTGAGACACAGAGAATTTGCCCTCAGAAGTGCAGCTTTAGGATCAGAGATGGCTTTCATTTGGCTGGTAATGGAGCCTGTACACATGGCCTGAATGGACCATCATTTTGGGGATTAGCCTCCTTCATGTTTCCTCTTAGCAAAACCCTGCCCTCAGCTGTTGAGAACCAAGTGAGGTACTGAGGACAAGGGGAGGAAGAAACTGGACCATGGAGGAAGTGATATGTGTAGAAAGGAGGTGGGTGTGCTTATGTTCCCAAAGTCATCCTAGTATTGCAGGGCCAGGTAGCTCATGGTGGATGGGAAGCCCGCTTTGGTAGTCACCTGACCAGAATGTGAACTGCACAGCCACAAAAGCACTGAGTGGCTGGCCCTGCAGCTCAGGCAGTGAGGAGCTGGTAGATGTGGCAGCCAGGTTTCCATCTTAACATTTGCTTGATGATATTAAATATTAACAATAATAGTCTGTAAATATAACTATCTACCACCATACAAGATCATAGTAGTGTCAATCTTCAAAAAGGGGATGGGCACTACAGACCAGTCAGCCTCACCTCAGTCCCTGAAAAAATCATGAAGCAGGCCCTCAAAGAATCAATTTTGAGGAACTTGGTGTAGTAATCCTTTGGGAGGAAGTGGTTAACACTCTGGCCAGTGAGTCCCAGGACAGCCAATAGGAATGAAGTGCAGGGTTTTGAATTGGAGCAGCAGCCTGGCCTGTACCTGTTTGGATGCAGCAGAGCTCCTCGAAGGATGAGGAGGAGGCCAGAGGGGCCTGAGGAAGAATCCAGCAACATCCTTACCAGAGATAAGGGAACGTTTATTTAGACTCAGTCAGGGTATTTTCTTTGTTTTTGGCTTGCTTTTTGGATTTCTCTGTGCTGAGCACATGTACCCCCCCCCACTACCCTGTAACTACCTAAGTTAATTCCCAGAGAAGCAATTCTCTGTGTTTATTATCTGTTCTTTTTTATTAAAGAGTTTCCCTTTAAGTAAGTTCTGGTTCTGTGTCCTGGAAGGGCAAGAGGTTTGTGTGCACATGCCTTAGACTGCACAGGTAGCTACTAAAGGGGACTCTGTTCCAATTCCAGCTCATATTGCAGCTGTGGTTCAGTCACTTTCCTGAGAGAGGAATAAACAGGATTGCAAGTACCTCACAGGGAGGAATTCCCAAGTGCGCCTTCCTGGGTGTCAAGAGGCTTTTTTGCATTTGGGTGGTGGCAGTGATTGGAGACCCTGGAGACTTTTAAGGAATTGGAGACCCTGGAGACTTTTAAGAGCAGGCTTTAAGGCCAGTGGCTTTTAAGGCCTGTTGCAGGCCCCCACCTTCTGCACTCAGAGTGCCAGAGTGGGGAAAAAGCCATGACACTTGGAAGGAAGGAAGGTGATCAGGAACAGTCAGTGTGGATTCATCAAGGGCAAGATATGCTTGACCAACCTGGTTGCCTTCTATGATGAGATGACAGGCTCCGCAGATGTGGGGAAAGTGGTGAACATGATAAACCTTGACTTCGCCAAAGCTTTTGAACAGTCACCCATAGTATTCTTATCAGCAAATTATGGAAGTATGGGTTGGATGAATGGACATAAGGTGGATAGGAAGTTGGCTAGACCACTGAACTCCATGTTAGTGATCAATGGCTGGATGTCTAACTGGCCTGGCAGTTCATATCAAGCAGAGTGCCCCAGGGTTCAGTGTTGGGGCTGGTTCATTCAACATCTTCATTAATGATCAGAGATGGGGTGAAGGGACCCTCAGTAATTTTTCAGATGACACTAAGCTGGGGGGAGTGGTGGAAACAGTGAAGGGCAGGGATAGGGTGCAGAGTGACCTAGATAAATTGGAGGACTGGGCCAAAATAAATCTGATGAGATTCAGCAAGGGCAAGTGCAGAGTCCTGCACTTAGGAAGGCAGAATCTCATATGCTGCCACAGGCTGGAGACTGACTGGCTGGACAGCAAATCTGTAGAAAAGGACCTGGAGCTTACAGTGGACAAGAAGCTGGGTGGGAGTCTGTAGGGAAAATAAGCAGAAGAAGATTGTACGTGAAAGACAGTGGCACCCCAAATCCTGGGCCCAGAATATGAACAATTTATCACCTTGCCCATGTATGCCTTGTTAATAGCCTCACTCAGACCAGATAGTGACCTTGCCCTGAGCCAGGCACCTCTCTGAACCAGACATCCCACAATTTATTGCTGTTTGTTTAAACATATATCTACTTGTTTATCTGAGTGACCATCCTGTAACCTTACAAAGCATGCCTGTTAGCAAAGCCTATATGCTGGCATGAGTACATTCCATAGTTAGCTAGTAGTTTGTCTTTCCCCTGTGATGCTATATAACGGTAGGAAAGCCTAATGCATGTTGGACTTCACTGAGGGACCAGGAAGCTGCAGCAGGTACCCTTGGAAATAAAGCCCCGAAGCCCACCCGCTACCATTTCCTGGAGTCCCTGGTAGCTGAAAGGGACGTAAGCATTCATCTTTTATTCTATCACTTGTGGTCATGTTGTCACTGGTCAATCCAGATCCTGTTATAGCGCCCCTCTGGACTGCAGAGTCAAAGAAGGATAATGGTGTATTGGGCTGTGTCAGTAGGAGCACTGCCAGCAGATTGTGGGATGTGATATTCCACTCTACTCGGCACTGATGAGGACACGTTTGGAGTATTCTCCAGTTTTGTCCCTCTTCCCTGCCATAGCAAGGAGGTGGACAAATTGGAGAGAATCCAAACAAAAATGATTAGGGAGCTGGAGCACATAACTTGATGAGGAGAGGCTGAGGGAATGACTTGTTTAGTCTGTAGAAGAGAAGAATGTGGTGGAATTTGACAGCAGCCTTTAACTGGGGGGTTCCAGGGAGGATGGAGCTGGGCTGTTCTCAGTGGTGACAGATAACAGAACTGGGAACAATGGTCTCAAGTTGCAGTGTGGAAAGCCTAGGTTGAATATTAGGAAAACATTTTCCCTAGGAGGGTGGTGAAGCACTGCAGGGGGTTTAGGAAGGTGGTGGAACTCTCTCCTTAGAGGTTTTCAAGGCCCTGTTTGATGAAGCCCTGGCTGGAATGATGTAGTTGGGTCTGGTACTGCTGTGAGCAGGGGGAGGGACTAGATGATCTCCTGAGGTCCCTTCCATCCATAGTCTTCTAGGATTCTGTGGTATAGTGACCTGCTGCCCACGTTATATGCAAGTACAATACACCAAAACTTGCTAATATAACCCAAAAATCCCATCATACATCAGGTACTGGAGGGTCCTAGGCCCTCACATTCCACCCCCAAATTCCTGCAGTGAACCCATGTAAACAAACGGCTGGATTTGTCCCCCAAACATCTGCTCTAAGAATTTGGCCAAGGCGCGTTTCAAAATACAGTGTCGTGTCAGGGGCAGACTGGCCCAGCATGCTGGAGGAAATAAGAGCATCCTGGGGGCCTGTACAGATTAGATATGAATAAATACAGGGTTAAGCTGATGGGCTGCCTAAGCTCACTTTGACCCCAGGAGGCGATTCGGTACAGACATACATTGCAAGGGTAACACAAGCAAAAAAAAAAAAAAGAAGAGGCTAGGCATCAACCCAGAGTCTTCCTTGTCACACTCGGGGATGTGGGCAGCCAGGCCTAGTGACTGGAGCAGGAGCCAAGGACCCAGTGCCCAGACCTGAGAAAGTGGATCCAGAGTCAGTAACGAAAGCCAGGGGTCAGAGCCAGAGTCAAGAGCCAAGGGTCAGGTATCAATCCAGGCTGTAGCAGAGAAGGAAGGCTAGAAGCAAAGCTTCCAGCATGTGCATTAAGCAGCTAGAGGCTTAAGAACAGGCTTACTGATTTCTCTGGGCAAACCAGCAACCCTGCTCCCATGACTCACTGGCTCAGCTGTGCACAGAGCTCTAGGGTCCTTGGAGAGTGGGTAGGCGCAGCTGCAAGATCTCTCCATGACGCTGGTAGAGAGCCAGACACTTCTCCAGGCATCCTCCACCTTCCGGCACACAGCTGCTCCCCTAAACATCTATGCCTGGTGTGGGGAAAGGGAACGGGAGTTAATCCCTTGCATACTGGAGATCCTGCACCTGGCACAAGCCTCCCAGAGAAGGCAGCTAGGGCTGGCTGGTTCCTCCTCCAGTCCCGAGTGTAAAGTGGCTGTTGGGCTGCAATGAAGAAGTAGGTGGCTGGCATTAGGTGCCTGGTTTCTGATAGGGTAAGGAATGGTGACCGACCCTGGGAAGGTAACTGGCTGGGGGAGGGCTCCACAGAGCCCGTGCTGTGCATTAACGTACTGTTACCTAGGCTTGTACCACAGCACCTTGGCCTCTGACTCAGCCAAGTCAACCCAGTCTGTGTTAGACTCCCACATACAGTTTCTAATGCAATCTATGATCGAGTCACTTGGCCATCTATTGTATTCAGACAAAAACAGTCTCCAGTAGCACAAACTGCAGCCTCCAGAGATCAGGGTTCTTTCATATTGCCTAATGCAGTGATACAAAACTGACGGTGATTTGTGCCCTGACTGTCTGATGCCACAGCCCCCAATCACATGAGTGACTGACTGCAGTCGACCTGTCTGATTAAGTGCTGGCAGCTGTGAGCCCTGGGAAAGTGTGTTGACATAACTCAAATCGACTCTAGTCTTTAAATCTGCAGGCTTCCAATCCATCAGGCTAGGAGAGGGCAGTGGGGAGGAGCAGGCGGGGGGCAAAGCTGCATGGAAGGATTTTGTGGTGCCAATGTATAGCTAAATACAAGGAATGACTGGCCACTTGGAAGGGTTCTGACAGAAGAGGAGACAAAATCTACGAGGATTAAGCCACGCTGGAGACAATGTGAACAAGCAGCTGACGTAAGCCATGATCTGGTGTTGTGCCCTCCTCACATTAGAACACTGCCTTCAGCTTCATTCACCCTGAGACGTCTACAGCTCGTTGCTAAAGGGTAGGTGGCAAAAAGGCGATGCTTTGTACTCACAGGCATCACCTGTATACTCTGTGCCATCATTCAGACTGAAGTAAGTGCCCAGACTGGAATAAGGCCAGGCCTCGGGCGCACACATCTCTCCCGGAAAATGGTAGGAGATCTTTAGCAACAGCACCATTTCCTGAAGACTGCTGAGTTCTCTTCCTCACCTGGTATAGCAGTAGGGCTTCTAGGCATCCTCAGAACATCAGTGAAATGGATTTTCCTTCCATTATTTAAAAATTAAATTGCGATGAAATCACTGAGAATGGCGACTTGATGACATGCAGCCAATGAAACCAGAGTCAAGTTCTCAGCTGCTATAATTTGATGGAGCCTAACAGACTTTCTATAGCACTGTGCCAGCAGACACCAGCAGAGAATTTGGCCCATAGTTTTAGAGCAACAGGATCGTAAAGTAATAAAGAAGCACTAACGAATGATGGCTAGCTAAGTGTTGCAGGCAGTTTGCCAAGACTGAATTAACTGTATGAGATGCTAGATGGATGGATGGGACAAAAATATATCTCCTTTCAATTCACTATTAGCATTACTCTAAGCACTAAGTTATCAGGTCATTATTCTAGGAGACATACACCCCTGAGCATGATGTGAAAAATACTGATTTCATACCATTTAATTACAGCAAAGCTATATTGGCCAGCTTTGGACACATTATTATAACTGATTTTTGTTATGAATTTTACTCTATTGCTTCCCTGTGTCCTGGAAGCTCTGACCAGCAATGATCTGATGCCAATTGTATGTGTTATTCCCATCTGTAAAATGGGCACAATAGCATCTACCTATAGAAGTGTTGTGGGGATTAGTTGATGAGTTATTTTCACATCTAGTGTAAGTGGGTGCAGCTCCCATGGAGGCCTCTGGGCTACATTCAGTAGGAAGGGACCTGAGTGCGAGGTGGGTAGCAATTGGTCAGGAAGAGGATGTAAGAGGCTATGTACTTGTGTCACATATTTAGCTACACGCTGGCACCACAAACTTGTATCTTAAAGAAAGGCAAAAAGTAGGAGCCAGGGAATTACAGACCTGTCAGCCTCCCCTCAATCCCTGGAAAAATCATGGTTCGGGTCCTCAAGGAATCCATCCTGAAACATTTGAGGAAAATCGAGTAATCAGGAGCAGTCAGCATGGATTCACCACGGGCAAATCATGCTTAACCAACATGACTGCCTTCTATGATGAAATGACTGGATTTGTGGATATGGGGAGAGCTGTTGACATGACATACCTCGACTTTAGTAAGGCTTTTGTTACAGTTTCCCACAGCATTCTTGTCAGCAAGTTAAGAAAGTATGGTTTGGATGAACGAACCATTAGGTGAATAGAAACCTGGCTAGATCAACAGTTTCAGTGAGTAGGAATCAATGGCTCCATGTCTAGTTGGCAGCCAATAACGAGTGGTGTGCCCCAGGAGTTGGTCCTGGGGCCAGTTCTGTTCAACATTTTCATTAATGATCTGGATGATGAGATAGATTGCATGCTCAGTAAATGTGCAGATGACACCAAGCTGGGGACTGGGGGGGGAACACTAGAGACACTGGAGGGCAGGGACAGGATTCAGGGAGACCTAGACAAACTGGAGCGGTGGGCCAATAGCAATCTCATGAGGTTCAACAAGGACAAGTGCAAAGTCCTGCACTTGGGACGGAAAAACCCCATGCGCTGCTACAGGTTGGAGAGCGATCGGCTAAGCAGGAGCACACTAGAAAAGGACCTGGGGGTCATGGTTAATGGGAAGCTGGATATAAGTCAACAGTGTGCTCTTGTTGCCAAAAAGACCAATTGCATATGGGGCTGCATCAGTAGAAGTGCTGCCAGCAGATCAAGGGATGTGATTGTTCCCTCTATTCAGCACCGGTGAGGCCGCATCTGAAATACTGTGTCCAGTTTTGGGCTCAGCACTACAGAAAGGACGTGGGCAAATTAGAAAGATCTCAGCAGAGGGCAATGAAAATGATCAAGGGGCTGGAGCACAAGACCTGTGAAGAGAAGCTGAAGGAACTAGGCTTATTTAGCCTGCAGAAGAGAAGAGTGAAGGGGGATTTGATAGCAACCATCAGCTACTTGAAGTGGTGCTTCAAAGAGGAGGGAGCCAGGCTGTCCTCAGTAGTAACAGAGGACAGAACAAGGTGCAACAGTTTAAAGTTGCAGCTGGGGAGGTCGAGGTTGGACTTTAGGAAAAAATTCCTTACTAGGAGGGTGGTGAAGCATTGGAATGGGCTACCTAGGGAATTGGTGGAATCTCCATTTTTGGAGATATTTAAGGCTTGGTTAGACAAAACCCCGGCTGTGATGATTTAGTGAGAGTGGTCCTGCTTTTTTTGGCAGGGGGTTGGACAAGATGACCTCATGAGGTCCCTTCTAACCCTAGGATTCTATGATTCAATGTGGTGTTCAACAGATTCACAGTGAGTGAATTTCATGGCCAGGGACTGTAAGAGAGAGTAAGAAAAGTAACTAAGAGGAAGGTGTGTGAGAAAGCTGTCCGCTCACCCCTTTGGTTTACCTTGCACTACACTACCTCCAATGCTCAAAGAGCTCAATTCACCTCTCAATTAAGAGGGTTAATGTCTTTGGTCTCCATGGGAGCCAGAGTCTGGGTTTGGTCTCCGGAGAAGTATAAACCATGCTGATCTTGCATGTCCACTGGATGCCCAGCAGAGAAAATGAGGACTGCATAGTGATGGAGTGGGTATTCCCCTCTGTCCATGTAAACTCTTACACATTATACAAAGCAAGACACAGCAACACAAATGCCCATTTTATCCCAATGAGTCTGGCATGGCCACACTGAGCTAGGCAGTTGGTCCCTAATGTCTCCCAAAGGGCCCTTGTCCTCCATGTAAGATCAGCTAAAGCATTTGCACTGCCATGCCGAAATCTCGGACATCCGCTAAAGATTTCTGGCCTTGTCAGCTAGGTGAGTGTGCTACAGCAGCGGAGCTGAGGTGTCTGGGAGAAAATGAGAAGTGTTGCTGCCCCCAGCTTCTACAGCACTGTTGCTTTAAGACTCTGGTGCACTGTGGAGCTGGGGGTGGGAAGGAAGAGATTAAGGCTACACAGGGTCAACATCCACCAAAGTGTTCATCCTCTCCCTGAGCAGAATCCTCCTCTGCACCAAGCCCCAGAGTGACTCGATGGATTCCTGCATCTCAGCCTTTGAGCTCTTTCCCAGCGGAAGCAGCCCAGCTCTACAAGCAGCCAGCCAGCTCCTGTCAGCTGTTTGTTGTCCTGCCACCTCTCTGTCCAAGACACAAGAGCTCAAGGAGCTTTCCTTAATTCCCCCTCCCCCAGCTAGAATAACTTGTCACATCCAGTCTCTTACCTTCCCATCAGTGGTGACTGCAGCAAAGACAGTGGAGGAGTAAGGGGCCCAGGCAACATCCCCCACAGCGGAATTTAGGTCAAAGATGAACATTGGGGTCCTGCAAAGAGAGGCCAAGGGTGAAGAAGATCTCATCCGACTACACAGCACTCCTGAAGAAAATGTTCCAGACCAGGGGTTGGCAACTCAAAAGATAAGAGCCATTTTAAAAAATTCCTTCAAAAACCAAGTGTTTTGAGAGCCATAATGTGCGTACCCTCCAGGTGGCAGATGGGCCAGCATGCCTGCTGCAAGGTCTCCATGGCTGGGGTGCGGGAGAGCCTAGAACCAGAAACAGGCCCCTTCACAGCGTTCCCCAGAGGTGGTGAAGAGCCTGGAGCCAGGTATTGCACACCTGCAAGGTCCCCTGGTGGCAAGGTAGGGCCTGGAGTCCAAAGTCACAGGGGACCAGCAGAAGAGTGGCATGCAGCTCCAGAGCCGCAGGTTGCACACCTCTGTCTCAGATGAAACATGGTGCAGTGCAGCCTGCCTGTGCCATTCAGAGCAGCTGAGCCCTCATCCTTGTGGTGTCAGGGTGTCTCCCTCCCCCAGGAATCCACAGGCTTTCTTGTTCTCTCTTGCCCTCTTCGCCATGGCCAGGAAGCAGGGTTAGAGGATTTTGTGTTTGAGAGATGGAGGGAGCTATTGTGGGGAAGTTTGGGTGAATGTTTGAACAAGGTGAGATCAGTGGTCAGTCATTTCTTCCTATGTGAGTTTGCCAGTCTTTGCCAGGCTTCCATAAAGGCTACAAGCCCCCTATCCGTAGACAGTATAATTGCTCTGGTGGGACCCAGCTGTGATGGGAGATCCTGGCTGCAGAGGGAGAACGGATCTCTCAGGTACCTGGATCCAATGCCACAAGTGGGGATTTCAAACTTCAGGGCACCCCATGAACTGCACTGCCCTGTTTTGACCTGTATGGCCTGGATCCAGGCAAGAGGGGTGGTACATTTTAAAATTTTTAAATCATGTTCTGCAAAACACCTCTCCCTGGGTGGCAATCTGGGGATGTACCTGCTCTTGTTACTGAAGGAACTGCTGCTCTCAGTAAAAGCAAACAAGGAGGAGGAGAGCGTAATAAGCAATAAACTCACCACATGGTGAAGCTGTGGCCACAGATCTGAACAGACTAGGAGTCCTGTACACTATGTTTATATTGTATGAGCATAAAACATACTCTCCAGCCCAGCAATACAAGGCCAGGACATAGCAAGACTTACTTTATTGTGTGATCCCAGATCTTCACCGTCCAGTCAGAGCTGCAGGAAATGAAGACTTTCATGTGGTATGGATTCCACCTCACTGCATCAACAGCCATGTGGTGGGCATCAAAAGTGTCCAGAAACTGGCTCGAATAGGATTTTGAACACTGCAAAGGAACCGGGGGTAAGCAATAAGAGTCAGACTCTCCTCAGACTCTAGCAGAATCATCTGGCTGCTCTAAAATCAGAGAATCATAGACGATTAGGGTTGGAGGAGACCTCAGGAGGTCATCTAGTCCAACCTCCTGCTCACACAAATCCCACTAAATAACCCCAGCCAGGGCCTTGTCAAGCCACACCTTAAAAATCTCTAAAGATGAAGATTTCACCATCTCCCTAGGAACCCATTCAAGTGCTTCACCATCCTCCTAGGGGGAAATATTTCCCCTAACATCCAACCTAGACCTCCCCCACTGCAACTTGCAACCTTTGCTCCTAGTTCTGTTATCCGCCACCACTGAGAACAGCCCAGCTCCAAACTCCCTGGAGCCCCAGGTAGTTAAATCCCCCTCACTCTTCTCTTCTGCAGACTGAACACACCTAGTTCCCTCAGCCAGGAATGTTGCTGCCCCAGGGAAAGACCTGGGGCACAGGCCCAGGCCCTGCCACCTGCGTCCGGGCCCCGCTCCTTGGCCACGATCCGGTGCCCAGGCCCGATCCGATGTTAGGCTTCTGCCACCGCCAGCCTGGCCCCAGATCCCTGGCCAGGGATGGGGAAGGGAGAGGCGGGTGCCGGTGTAGGTGGCCCAGCCTCAATCCCAGGCCGGGAGATGCAAGCGCCACAGAGGGCAGCCCAGACTGGATCCCTGACCAGGATGTGGCTGGGAGAGTAAGGCACCACTGGTGGTGGCCTGGCCCCAGATCCTAGGTCAGGGATGGGGCCAGGAGAGGCAGGCACCACCGTGGGCACTCAGGGCACTGGCGCCGGGACTCAGGACATGTGCCCTGTGTTCCAGGTGCCAGCGGCACCCCTGCCTCTGCCTCTCATAAGTCTTATGCTCCAGTCCCCTAGTCATTTTTGTTGCCCTCCACTGGATTCTTCAATTTCTTCACATCCTTCCTGGAGCAGACGACTCAAATCACTTCCTTACATCTTCTGGTCCCACTCCTATTAATTAAGCCCAATATGCCATTAGCTTTCTAGTCAATAAGAGCACATTGTTGACTAAATTCAACTTCTCCACTGTAACTCCCAAGTCCTTTACTGCAGAACTGCTGCTCAGCCAGTCTGTTCCCAGTCAGTAGCAGCGCATGGGATCCTTCCTTCCTAAGTGCACTTGTCCTTGTAGATGAGAAGTTCTCCATCCTGGAGGCACCTCTTAGCTGCTCTTCTCTTGAGGGGAGAGGACAATGTGACATTTGCTAACAACTCCAAGCTTTCATTTAAAACAGGATGTTTCTCTCTGTCAGAATGTAATACTGAGTCCTTTGGAAGGTAACTATTTTCCACTCTCTGGTGTGATTCTAGCCCTATGAGGGAAGTTATCTTTGCTCCTACTTGACATGTCTCCTTTGCTGGATACGCTGCAAGAAAGCCATCAAAGTCTGTCATTATCAGAGTGTGCAAGTGGGAGCAGGCCTGTATCTGTACCGTCCTAGCTCTTTCAATGAGAGGATTCTCGCAGCTATGATGCCATAATGTAGGTGGGTGAGATGGACTCCTATGGGGTTCATGAGTGGGAATAAGGCTGGTAGCTTGTCCTCCATTGTAACATCTGGGTCTAGCAAGTCTGCTGTCTGAGCAGCACTCAGGCCTCCTGTGTTCTTTACTTTGGGGCATTCCTGGCTGGCTAAAACACTTTGGTATCCACTTGCTTCTATAAACTAGTATCAGAAATGCATTTTAATGCATTTAAACAAGGGGTAGCAGCCCCCAATTCTGTTATGGTCAGGAAGTGACAGGTTCAAGATCAAGCCCTAGACTGGACGTTTGAAGAGCATAGTCTCTACTCTGCAGTGCATTCACTGAGTGATCCTGGGGGAGGTGCCTAGCAATAGATCACCAAGCCCTAAACATTCAAATACAGGTGCCCACAGTTAGGTCAATGGCAGCTGTCAGCTATCAGCAACTCGAAGATTGGTCACAGTTATTTTGTGGCCAAAATATGGATTTAGGGTTTAACTTTAGCACCACAAGTGTGAAGATGGGACCAAACCATAGACTTATTTTCCCCTGTGTGAGAGAGGAACAATGCCCCTGGCCTACCTTACAGGGGTGGAGAGGCTGGGTTGGTTATAGTTTCTGAAAAACTATAGAAATGTGATGCAGAGCTAAGCAGCGTTATCATTCTTTCACTGCTGGGGATAGGTGCAGACATCATGAAAGAAAGAAGTTGTGTCTCTAGATTATCATGTATTTAAAAAGCTAAGATGGGGAAGAATTCTTTGAAGAGGAGTTCCAGATCTCAGTGCTGCTTCAAAACAGGCAAGGACCCCCCTGCAAATTGCTCTTGCTGCCATGAGTTGACACATAGTCACATACTGCTGACTCTGTCTAGATCTCAGGGGGCTGCCGCCAAAAGTGCAAAACAATGAATCCACACCTAGAACTGCTTCAGCTTAGTATATGGAGGGATCACTCCCAGGTCTGCGATGGGCACTAGTTCACAGGCACCAAGACATGAGGGCCATAAAGAAAAAGAATCACTTAACCCAAAATGGAAGTTCTTAATGAATAGCCTGTCCTCAGAGGTAGTCAGCGTGTGGGCCCGTCTGCTTGAAACAAAAAGCGTTGAAAAAAACCATTGGTTGGATGGTCCAGCATAGCAGGGCTTTCAAAAGCAAGTTTAGTGATGCTTGGTGAAGGCTACATGTGGGATGAACAGCTGCTTTCCTAGGCCTGTTCTACACTAGAAAATTAAGTCACCTTAACTGTGTTGATCAGGACCAGGATGGGAAAAATCCATACCCTTAAACATTGTGGTTCATCTGACCTACCCCTGGTTCAGGCAGTACTAGGTCAATGGGTGGAAGAATTCTTCCACTGACCTAGCTACCACTTCTCAGAGAAATGGATTACCTAAACCAACTGGAGAACCCCCCCGGGGGGGGGGGGGGGCGCGGGGAGCGTAGGCAGTGTCTATGCCAGGGGTCAGCAATGTTTGCTGGCCCCCATGACAGCCCAGCCCCCTGAGCCCTGAGCAGGTGCCAGGGGCAGGGCCAGCAGGGGACAGGAGCCACGCAGCGGGGCCAATAGGGGAAACAGTCATGGCTTTGCAGGGCCAGGAGCCTTATGTTCTGCTGTGCATAGGCCCGTGTGCCAGGTTTGGCCCACACGCCAGGGATTGCTGACCCCTGGTCTACACTGAGGCATGCTAGTGCCACTGTGCCACTGTAGCATCTGAAGTGTAGACAAGCTCCTAAACAGGCAGACTGAGCTTTGGCTTTTGCAGTTAATGTTCCCACTGTCTGGTCATTTCCATGTGTTCTGAAAGAAAAGGGCCAAATTCCACCAGCTTCTGAGCTGGGTGAACAAAGGGCTGCTGGAGCCTCTTCCCTCCTACCCACTGCACCAGTGCTGGAGTTGACCACAGTACAAATCTAGCAGTTGCCAAGAACCAGCTAGAAAGGCTAACAGCATGAAGGGAGACAGCCAGGAAGGATGGTCAGCCTCCTCCAACCTGATAGCATCGCAAAGCTGGTGAGGTGGAACAAACACCACACCTTGCCCAAGCAGCTGTTGCACCGTTGTGTGCTGTCCCTGGGTATGTTAAGTCAACTTTGAGAGTCCATAATGAAAACTGCTGTTGACTGCCTGCATCCACACTGGCAGGTGCTAGGTCAACCCTTCCTGGTGGCCAGGAACCCTGGGAAGGGGCCTGGAAGCCAATTAGGCTGACTTCAGGGCTTTTCCCCTTAACAGGTGCTGTTATTAAGCCAACTTAAGGAAGTGCGTAAGCCGATTTAATAGAAGTCCAGTGTGGCCATGGGGGCTGTATGTCAACTTAACCTTTCTTAAGTCCACCTAAGGCTCCAGTACCCCCTGAGCTCTGCACTCTGTGACAGCCTGAAGCCAGGGCTGTAAGACTGCTGGGTTTCTCATTTACAAGGCCTGGAAGGACCCTACCAGGGCTGTGACTGTGAACTTCCAACAACCCAAATGTGAGGGAAGCTGGAGTTTCCTAAGAGGTGCGTTTATAATGAAAGGCTAATGGCTAAACAAGACATCCTTTTCTATGTTTTTTTTTTCCTTTCATTTTCCTTTCTTATCAGATCCTGATGCTGCTGGCCTACGTCAGGCTCACATACCCCATCAAACAACCTTGTGGGCCAAGGCACCACTGACTCACAGAATGGCCTCCCAAAGCAAGGCCTGTGTTGTTTCTTTGAGCAAAACTCAAGTTGTCTCTAGACAGAACCTCCAAAAATATTTCCTTGAATATTAATTAATATTCCATGGGATCCAGACAGTCCTGAGTCAAGACTCGTCGATTAAAATCGTAAGGCATTAGGGGCCTTTTAAGGTCATAACTTGTGATGACTGACAGTTGAATAAAGTAGCTTCCCTCACCTGTCAGATTACCCAGGCCCTATTTGTCACTTTCAAAACAAGCCAATTATAAATCCCATTTATGACTGAATGTTCAAAATTATGAATCATTGCTATAGCATATACCAGTAAAGCAAATTTCTGTAATATAACAATATACAGAACTAGGAGCTCAATGACAGAACCTTTGTCACCATCATATTAGCAAACTTCAGGTTGTATGACTGATAAACCAAGCTAAACCAAATTCCAAAGGGGCAGCTGTGTTAGTCTAGTTCAGCAAAAAAAAGCAAGGAGTTCTGTGGCACTTAGGCTATGTTCACACACAGAAGGCTTGTTTTGAAACAACAGGTTTCAAAACAAGCTGGTCAAAATAAATGGTTATTTTGAAACACCTTATTTCCAAAGACAAAAAAGGTGTCTTGGAAATAAGGGAGCGAAATAGCATGTCCACAGTGTGGACATGCTATTTCGCTTGGGGAGAGGACTGCAGGCACCCGCGGGGTGAGGCACAGCCATGCGGGGTGAGGCGCGTGGCTGCACTTCACCCCGCAGGTGCCTGAAGCCCCTGCAGACCCCCGCGAGGTGAGGCTCCTGGCTGCGCCTCACCCCGCAGGTGCCTGCAGCCCCCCTCTGCACGCACCGGCAGGGTGCAGCGCCTGGCTGAGCTGCTCTCCGCCGGTGCCTGCAGTCCCCCTCTGCTGGCCAGGGGACACCCCTCAGCACCCTGGCCAGGGTGCTGAGGGGGCAGCCCTTCCTCCCAGGGAGGAAGGGTTAAATGCTGTTTCAAAACAGCCATTGTTTCGAAACAGCATGTCCTGCTGGTGTTGTTTCAAAATGAGCCGTTTAGAAACAACGCTGTTTCGAAGGGAAACCAGGTTTAAGCTGTTTCGAAAGAACGGCTGCCATTTCGAAACAAGGGGTGCGTCGTGTGGCCATGGCAATTCTTATTTTGAAACAACTTCATTGTTTCGAAATAAGAATGCTGTGTGAACACACCCTTAGAGTCTAACATATTTATTTTTCACATGAGCTTTCATGGGAGAAACTCCCATATCTTCAAAGCTTCTGATGAAGTGGGATTTTCTCCCACAAAAGCTCATGCAATAAATAAATGTTAGTCTTTAAGTGCCACAGGACTCCTTGCTTTTTTCGAGGTAAACTATTGATGATCATGCTCCTGAATTCAGTAATATTTTGTTTTTGTGTTTGACCAGGATCTGTAACAGTGGGTCCCTAGTGAGGGTTAGGTCCTCTCAGAGCTACTCAATAAGAATATCCACTCTCCTAATTTGCTATGTGCATGTGTGATGTGAAGGGTACCATGTGACAGGCCATTGTGACATCAGAGGGAGCACCTCTGACATCACAATGGCCTTCGTGTCTTGGCACGGGACGGATAGATACCTTATTGTAGCGCATACCTCATTGTAATTCATAAAGGCGAAATGGCCGAGTATTTAAAAACTGGACAGTAACAGCCAGTGAAGCCCAGGGATAGTTCACTCTCGTGACATGGCTGCCCTTTTGGAACTTGTCAAAATATAAAGATCCCAGATATGCTTTCAGCTGTTTCCAATATTTCACACTGTCTATTCAGACAATAGTATGTGGCGCTCACTTGGGGAAGAAACCATGAAAGTCTGAAAGTTTATGTGAAGGATACAAACTACCAAGGAAAAGTTTTAGCTGACCATAGAATTTTGCAAAAAATGTTGGAAATGAAGAACTATTAATGGATTAAAATAAATAAGTATTTAATAAATTCACCTGCCATTTTTGATGGGTTACAGCTAGTTTACTAATAATTAATATTGTCCCTTTTCTGATATGTGAAGGCACTGGAAGTGTAGAAAAGTCTGAGTATGTAAATGGTGAATAGGACTTTGTGTGAAAAATTAAGGTAACCCTTGTCATTTTGATAATTCATGTCTGTACAGTTAACTGTTGGATTGCAAGAATTTAATTCCCATATCACTTTAGCAAGCCTCCTGTTCAATGTTCCCTGTGAGCTGCGCACATGGGCACGCACGCGCAGCAAGAATCACACACCGGCGCACAGATCGCTACCAGCAGCACACAGCCAGCAGCCATGGACCCTAACCAGCTGGAAGACACAGTCTTCCAGCTGGCAGGGAGCTGTGTCAGTCTAGGGCAGTTTGAAATTTCCCATCCTGATCATACTGGGGGTGGCAGCAGCCTGTGGCTGGGGAGCAGCTCTGGCAGCCAGGCAAGGAGGAAGGGTGGGTTTTTAGGAGAGTCGGAGTGAGGAGCAGGGGAAAGTGTGGTGGTGGGGGTCGGCTGGAAAGGCACCCAGGACTCGGGCAATTGGGTGGGGAAGAAGCCTGAGTCAGGGCAGGTGGAGAAACCGGGGGCTGGGTGAGGAAGGCTCTTGGCCAGGGGTTGGGTAAACTACTCCTTCTGCAGGGGTTAAAAGTGTAATTTGTTGGCCTCAGAGCCCTTCAGCACAGGTGCCCCCCCCGCACGGGTAGGCCCCCAATACCCCAGCCCCAGACACACACACACACACAGAGCCAACCCCAGACAGATAGACAGACAGACACACACACACACACAGAGCCAACCCCAGACAGATAGACAGACAGACAGACACACACACACAGAGCCAACCCCAGACAGACAGACAGACAGACAGATACACACAGAGCCAACCCCAGACAGATAGACAGACAGACAGACAGACACACACACACAGAGCCAACCCCAGACAGACAGACAGACAGACAGATACACACAGAGCCAACCCCAGACAGATAGACAGACAGACAGACACACACACACACAGAGCCAACCCCAGACAGATAGACAGACAGACAGACACACACACACAGAGCCAACCCCAGACAGACAGACAGACAGACAGATACACACAGAGCCAACCCCAGACAGA